>WBNQ01027409.1:8764-24809 GCA_013401375.1 Spizella passerina
TATTTATGATTCTTGTACCTGCAGTGGACTTTGGTTCAGCAATTTGATATCTTATTTCAAGAAATAAGGGAAGCCTTCAGACCCTGCTTTCTGTGAGAGGGAACTGAGTGAAATGCCTGTTCAGTATTGGCACTATAGTCCAGGGATATTTTCATTTTAACAATCAGACCTTGAATTTTTGGCACCTCAGGAAAGATATTTGTCACATTTGTGTGTGGTATGACCCAGATTGAGATTGAAGTGGAGGCAATGATCACAAGGGGTGAGATACATAGCAATTCAATCTGCATGTTTCCGTACATATTTCTGAATTGTACATACCAATACAGAAAACTTGTCTTTTTGGCTTTGTTCCTAGAAGTGGGTTTCAAAGCCAGACACAGATAATAGCCGTGTCTTTTCATAGCCTGATGCTACTGAAACAAAGATAAATCAATTTTTTTTCACTTTTTAAAAATAATTCTATTTATAACACTTTTCTCCTCTCTGTTTTCTTAACAATTACTCTAATATAAAGGTAGCAAGTTGTTCTCTTCTGCAATTGATATTTCACACACATATTCTCATAAATATGTGTGTGTGTGTATGCACAAAACACTCTCCCAATCATGCTCTCACTCATTTTTATCCTTTTCCATCTCTCAAATATTATCATTTTGTGGGTTGAATATCTTTTGAGCATTTAAGGAGCAGCAGCAATGTAAAGCTTTCAAGTAAGAGGCAGAGTGTTTCTCTTTACACCATCAGGTAGGAAAAATATCACCAGCACAGGTGATATTACATGAACCACACTTGGTTTCCTATACAGTGGACTGGTGGGCTCTGTATCTGTGTGACTTCTTCCTATAGCATCCACTGCTATTTAACATTCATTTTGGAGGTGGGAAATTTGAGGCAGTATCTTTACTGTTACAAAGTGTTAGGGACAAAGAAGGAAAAAGCTGATTTCCTTTCTAGACTAGAAAGTGGTGTCTATGGCAAATGCACTCCTCACCTGCAGGGAAAAAGTCTTGGCATGTTTCTAAGTCACGTGCTCCCTGGAAAGCTGAGTAACATCAAGGAGCTTTAGACAAAGAGACAATAACCTCAACTTCTCAGCTGCAGAGCAAAGTGATGTGGCATGCTATGTCCCTGTGACAAATGCCTGTTCTCCCCTGTGGTTAGTGACAGAATGGTTCATGGGGAGAAGCTTCTGAAGACCAGGATAGCGAAGGAGCAGTGAACTCTCCTGCTGTCACTGCCAGCACTGGCAGTGAGGAGGAAGAAAGGTGCTTAAATTTAACAGTTTTTACTTGAAAATCTGCTTGGGAGCTCACCCTAGAGTACCATAGGTGAGTTTCAGAAATGACAACAAAGTCCACTCAAAAGTAGGAAAGATTTCAGTGAAGGTGATTAAAACCCAAAAGCATTAGCTTAGTTACTATGTAGACGTACGTAGCCTAGATGATTTTGGAGGTTTCCTGTATAGGATGAGAGGATGGCAAAAAATTGCCACAAATCTTGTATGACTTGAGCTTTGGTACTGTGTTGATAAATTATCAACAAAAGGCAGTAAATGATCAAATATTTGTTACCCTGCAAGAAAATAAGTAAAAGATTTAAACAGTGTGAATTTTTGAGAACTGAGTAATCCCCAATAGAGGGGGGTTACTCACTTGTGGTTGAGGTGAGATGCCAGCTCTGTAAGCAGTCCCTAACCGTGTCTCCTGTCTCCCTGTGGCAGGTTACGTGTTCTGCATGTTGCACCGCCTGCCCGAACAGCACGACTGCACGTTCGACCACATGGGCCGCGGGCGCGAGGAGGCCATCATGAAAATGGTGAAACTGGATCGGAAAGTAGGGAGATCTTGCCAACGCATTGGCGAAGGATGTTCCTGAGTGCAAGACTGCAACCAAATGCTGTTCTCTTAGTTCACTAATGTTAGCCTTATTTAGGACAAAGTCAGCCAGACACCTTGTACTAGGCAAGTTTCAGACTACAGCCAATCAGTTTCCTTCCTTTAGCCAACCGTCCTGGTACTGTAGTTTAGGGATTGATGGTGGTTGAAATCTATCTCTGGCTGGTTACTAAGGTGCCTGCTAGCCACCGTATAAAAATAAAACATGAAGAAATATTATTTTTGAGTATGGCTAGTGGATTTAAACAAAGCAAGAAAAATCCAAAGGCTTCTGTTATTGCTGGAGTCACTCTAAAAGCCTTATGCTGGAAACATTCCAGCTGCAGAATTAAAACAAATAGTTGTATAGAAGCTGGTGTAAAAGTTTGCTATGCACATGGCTTTCGGACAAACTGTTTAATGTGCAGCCTTTCACCTCTTCACTGCTACTGAATCCTGAGGAGGTGAAATACTACTCGGAGCAGCAACTGCAGCTGCTTAAGCCCAGAAGACCTGACTGGTCACTCGTGCCTTCATCGCATGTGGCTTTTGAGTTAGGCAGTGTCACCAGCATCAGGGATTCTGTTGGGGTAGGAACACCTTTCCGGTTCTTCCCAGGAAGCCAAAAAGAAAGGGGGACAGAGATTCTTATGAAAAATTTTTATATGTATCTTACTATAAAGAACCTATCAGGGTTTGATTTTTTTTTCCTTCTTTTTTTTTCTTTCTTCTCTGTTAAATTATGATCTCTCTTTAAAGCCAACTCCATCCTGGAGCAGTAAATGGTGCATAACTTTTTACATGGCATCCACAGAGATTCTACACGTTTTGTGAACAGATTCCACATGCCTTGAGCAGTGCAGCCATTCCCACTGGCCGAAACCTGATTGGCTCTTGTTTGCCTTTTGCTAAGTGCAGGTATCTGATAATTGATCAAATAAGGCTAATTCACAGCACAGTAGCCATGGCTGGATTCTACAGACTGACTTTCTGTAGCTAGACTTACATATTGGGGAAAAAAGGACATTTTGTAGCAAACGGAATTCAGTAACAGTATTGGGGAACAACCTGTAAAACAAACACCCTTTGTCAGAGTGAGTTCGTGTTCCTCACGTTCAGAGTGTCAATGAGATAATCAAAGGGGCTCCACCAGCCCTCCTTCTATGCAGCTGAACGCGCCCAGGAAAATCCCTGCCCACAAAGTGAGTATAGCAAGTGGATGTGAATGCATGACCTGGATCTGGTCAGAGCCTTGGTTCTGTGTTACGCTGTGTCACGCTGAGCTGAGCCGAGCCGCACCAGCTTTGCCACTTCGGAAGCATAAAAGCAAACACCGTAACCGGGCTGTCTCCTGCTGCACACGGGGCTTCTGCAGGTAAAAGTGATTCGTGCCCATGTCGCCCAGCTTAATCCTGAATGAATTTAACTTCACAGTCGATTAGTAAGTTATTAACAGTGGGTACATTTGTAAGAAAACCTGAGGGAGGGATCGACATTTCTCATCTTCAAATACTGGGCAGATGTGAAACATTGAGGGTGAAGTAACCTGTCACTTGGAAAACCCCAGCTTGTATGAGTCATCCTCCATTCTACTTGTTATGGTAATTAACTCCTTATAGGCCAAATTATACTGTTACTTTGGTAGCCAGTTAAGAACATTTAACAATTAGACAACTAATAAAAAAAAGAATACATATATATGTAATACACATATATATATATGTCTCTCCACACACACACTCAGCATCTGACTGTATTAGCATTAACCATGAAGCAAATCAGAAGTGTCCCATCATTATAAATGCAAGCTGTCTGGAAGGCAAGCTGTTGTTTTTTTTCCTTGTTCTTATTCAAGAATATGAACCAGCAGCAAAAGCTTCTGTAATGGGCTGCATTTTCAGGAAGTGGTCCTGGTGAGAGGGACTGTCCAAGGATATTATTTATGTTTGCCATGAGGAGTTAAAAAAAACATGGATTATGGCGGCTGCTGTGATACGCACTTTCTTTTCCTACAACATCCTATCCTAGCATTTGATGGGCATTCTGATTGATAACACAAGACTTTTCTGCATTAATACTGAAGATGCTATTTTGTTCTTCCTTAATATTCTCTTTAATCTTGTTACAAGTGCACAGACGGTTTCAAGGTGGCTCTTGAGAGGACACTACTTAAAGTTCATGTGAATTATGGACAATGTTCACTTTAAACAAAAAGTTGGGGAGGGGGTTGTTCCTTTGCAGTATCTGTTCTGTGAAGTTTGTTAAACGTAAAAAAAGCTTAAGTTCTTGTATCTTAAAAGAAGATCTTATTTAACCCTTTTGTGTTCTAGATTTACTTACACATGTAGCCTAGAGCTCAGTTTTAGTTTAACATTGTGAAAATATTAAAAGAATCTTGTAACTTTATTCTTTTTCCTCATGCTAAAAAAAATTAAACCAATCAGATTAAAGTTTGAAGTCCTTTCTGCCTATTCCAACAGGTCTTGCTATTTTGCACCATTTCTACTGTAAATTCATGTAAGAAATACGAACGGGGAAGGACCAAGGTTAGGTCAGTAACTTCAAGCTGAATTTACAATTGGTGAAGGGTGGACAGGGTTTTCTGCAGGTTTGGAAGGGAAGGATAGTATTTCTTCTGGGTTTGAATTGAGGGATTTGTTTTGTAAGCAAATCTACTGTAGCCAGTTTAACTTTGAGGTTAGATACAGTAATCAAAGGAATAAGTTGTGCATACTCTTTAAGTCAAATGCATACTGTACTCTGTAGCACGGGCACTAAAATGTCTTAAATGTTCTTTCATGCACTTTGACAGCTTCACCTAGAGTAGCTGTACTCCAAATCAGAATGAGCTATATTCATAATGGATAAACAGAGGAATAAACTATTGTTTCTTAAACATTTAGATGCTAAAAACACATGGCTAATTAAAAACCCCATAATTTTCTGTATTACAGGGAGAGAGAATGTGTCATTATTAATTTTTTTAAAATTTGAAAATCGTTTGGAATTGCAATTGTGCCTGATTCACATTCACCCATTTTTTCCTCAAATTCCTATGGTACTTTAAATGATAAAACTGCATGATTCTTGAACAAGATGGCTGTGTTCTAGTAAAGGTAAGTTACATAAAACAGCTCTGCCTTTTCATCCAGTTTCAAACCTGTGTCTGGGTGTGAGCCAGGGCTTCTAGGAAGAACAAGACTTGCCTGGGAATGTTGCTGTGTACCTCTTCTGTTTCAAGCAGCTCCATGTCTTGACTGAGCAGCAGCACATCTGTAACGTGAGGTACCTGAGAACATGAACTGCTCTTCAGTGGTGCACAGGAAACACCCTGAAAAGAGTCCTGATGTAATTCCAGCAATTCAGAAGTTATATTAGCTGCTTTTATTAACTGAATGACAGGTGATAAATACATTCAAAACTTAAATTTTGCATGACTTTTCTTTTGGACAAATTGCAATCCCCTGGCCTAGTGAATACAACGTCCTCTTTATATTTGGCTTTGTACTCACTGTGATGTTCAGTTCATTGTGTAATCAGCAGTTCCTTCTGTGATTATGCTACATCTTCGATATAAATCTGTAGGGGATAAAAGGACTTTTTTTTTAACCTTACAATGATTATTTCAGTACAAAGACTCAGCAGGGAGGAAAACTGATATTAACTGTGTCATAAAAATACAGGTTTTATAATAGACTCCAAGTATACCAGTGTAATATCTGACAGCACCTGTCCTCACAGTCAGTGTGTAGACAGTTAAGTGCCCTGACAAATTGTAGCATTCTCCTTATTGTGTTGTAGTTACTGATACTGTCCATCACCAGAGGAACAGCCAAGAGAAGCAAAGTAACCCCTTAATGTAACAATGAGCTTGTAGCCAGTTCACGCTAGAAATAAATTCATATTCTCCTGGAAACTTTTATGCCTAGAAAACCAATGGAAACATTTAAGGCTGCACTTTTTAAAATTACTGTATTTACTGGTACCAGATGTTTATCTCATTACTCAAATACATTATTTGAATTCTGCATAAAAACAAAAATAATATATCTGGTTCAACACAAAGGCTGTGGTGGCAGGAGCTGCTGTGTAAGGATGTAGTTTTAGTATAAGCAGTTCATAAGGTTATGGTTAGTTAAGGCTGCGTCTGTACATACTTTACTACAAAAGGATCACAGTGAAAAAAAGAGTGCATAAGATTAAACTGCTCAAAAGTATTTGCAGTGCACATTTTACATGGTGAACTGGTGCAATAATGGGCTTTATTTCTTACTATCAGCAGCTGTTTTGGGAGAACAAATGTCACTGCTGCTGGGAAGAGCCACTCTTAAATAACGTTCCTGATATACATCAGTGAGAGGGACTCTTCTTCATCTTCATTAATTTTTCCTTTTTGTTGAAGCAGTCAGCATGTGCAGCTGGGCATTTGAAAGTAGTTCCACTTGAACGTTCCTCTTTTTGGCTTTTCAGTAGTCCCCACTGAAAAAACCCCATCATCTTCATTGTTCTTACAAGTCCCTGCATGTTAGTTCAAGCAGATTAAAATACAGGTGTTGGTCTACAGAAGTTATAACCTCCTTGTATTTTACTGCAGTGGCAGCCTCTTTCTTCAGTTAACTGAGATGTAATGCAAACACAATTCACCTGTTCTGGATTTTGGGCTGTGAGGTTTTTGAACCTCAGTTCTATGATTCTGTTCACCAACATCTTCCCATAAACTCTGCATGCTTCATCTTCCACTCTGAAGTTGAGTAAGGACAAAAGAAGGCATGAAAACAGGAGGCAGAGGATGGCAAAGTGACAAATGCTTATAGTGGTCACATCCACCTTGCTCTTCGAGTCAGATTGGATCATAGAATAGCAAAGAAGCAGGTAATTACTTGCCAAACAGCACCACCTTTTTTCACTTAGTACTACAGAAAACCATTTTGCTTTATGTTTGTGACTATACCTGTGTGGAGTTTGTCTGAGTCAATTCTGCAACAGATGTTATATGCAAAGAAATGAAACAGCACCATCATAATAGGAAAACATTTTTGATGGATTATTTAGTAATAACTACATATTTTGCTACTGGACCTTCCTGTTTCGCAATATGCTGCTATTTTCTTTGGAAGAAAAACAAGCAGAACTTTATAAGACTAACTGTAAATTATTTCAAATTCAGTATGTGCATCTGAAGCATTAGGAAGAGATTACTGAAATTAAATATAGTTTTTAAAGATGATGATGACTGCATCCTCTAACAAAAGGGTTTTGTTCTTCACATAGTAGCAAGTGTTGATGGCAACGGTTTAACCATAAGCAGAATGTTCTTTCTGCTAGGTTTGTGCAAAGCCAGTAACATGCAGTAGGATGCTCTGAGTTAATAACTTGTAGCACGGTGCAGTGACTGTGTAAGTAAGGAGAATAAAATTATAGAGACCTACTCCTGTCTGTGCCTTTCTCTTCACACAAAAGGACAGGTAACACCCACTGTTACCTTGTTGCTTAGTCCCCTTTATTCTTTTCTGAGTCGCAGAAGACACTTTCCTTCCCTCTACCAGCATGCTCAAGGAGAATGGAAAACCAAATTCTAACTAAAGGTTATTTAGAAAAAAGAAAGTTGATATGTCTGAAGGCAAAGTATTGAAGTTATGTGCATATCAGAGATGCAACTCCAGATGGAGCTCTCCTTAGGGTTCTTGGAAGGAATACTTGGAAATTTTGAGGTGTTGTTATCTTTGTAGAATGTTTAGGATCTCTTTGAATCAAAAAGCTAATCCTAATAAAATCCTAAAAAATAAAGAAAAGCACAGCATTGTATCTTCCTTTGAAAGGGGTCTGCATGATCAGTGCTGCTGCTTTAAGCCAGCTCAATGAAAGGTTCATTGTTGACTCCTGAAATACCCAGTCTCATCTCTGCTTTTCAAAGGAGCACATAAATGCAAGACTCTTAGAGGAGGGAGGGAAGAGTGTGAGCTAAAGCTAAGCTAAATTAATTCTTCATTCTAGCAATAATTTGTCTTTTTTCTCCCCACCTCCTCCTTCTGCAGTGTTTATCCTACATTTGCTTTAGATTCCTGGAAGTTTCAGCTACACCAGTTTCTGGGAGAAGTCTTTTATTTAACATGCTGCATTTAGCATTAGCATGAGGAAGGTGATGAGCTCCAGTAGGTTAAAATGAAAGTTAAATCACTGTTGGCCAGCACAACTCTTGTCCACACTAGGATGGTTGCCTAGAAAGGTTTCAGCTCATCCTCTTGTATGAGTTTTGCATCAATCCTTCTCATTTGGATAGTCTGTCATGTGCACTCAGCCAGAAGTGTGACCTTTGTCCTGTCTGCAAGCAGACTTGCCCTGCATTACACACACCTGCCCTGACATCTCTATAGCTAGAAACACTCACCAGACAAGCAGCAGTTAGTTAGACATTCTGCAGCTATACACCTGTTTTCAAGTCACTCTATACCCCTTGTTTTCTCCTTCCGACAGTTTGGTCTTAGGTCTTGTCAATAATAATTACTTCTACGTGTATTTCCTGTACATGGACCTATATACCCTGGAATCTTCTAGGACATCAAATGGCTGCAGCAGAATGATGCTGCTGGAATAAGCCAGCTTTCAGTTCTGCACATCCACATGTGTATTATCAGTCCTTGTCTGGCTTGTGTTCTGGGGAAAAGTAGCTTGTCCCCATATCTCAGTTTGCCTGTTTAATAGTAACTGTAGTTAAATTATTGTCACCTGCTATAGACTTCGTTCTGGAACCAGCATCATGTTCATTTACAATTCCACTACAAACACTCCTCTCAAGCAGGTGGGAGGTCTGAGTGACTGCCAGCAGTTCTGATCTTTCTCCACAGTGTGTGTCCCAGTGTCCTGGGGCACAGAGCTCTGAGGGATGACAGGGGTGTGCATCTGTGCAGGATCAGCAAGATGATGCTGATTGTATTCCAGCTGCCACCTTAACAGAGATACTTCACCCCTGAGGCAGCCATTCCTGCTAAGTTACTGGGAGCAGGTAAATATGTACTATTTGAAACTTACTATCCAATAAATGTCTATTTATCAGCCTGTTTCAGCACCCCTGCTGGCCTTCATTTCTTGATTTGCTGTGATTTCCATAAGGTTTTCTCTGTCATCCCTTTTGCAAATTCCCCCTCATCAACTATGATGCCCACTTTTACATCAAATTGTCATGTTCAGAGACAGTCTTTGCGAAGACAACAGGAGAGCTGATCCATACCTAAAGGTGCTGGGGCTTGTACTGCCATCTGCAATGAAAACATAATTTTCATATGTTAAATGATTGCTGCTCTTTAGTATATGAAACTCCTAGAGGTGTTTTAATACACTGTAGCAAATAACATTAAGGCTGAGTTCTACTTGCAGTTCAGCCCCTTTCTTGCTTGCTTTTAACTCTGGACTTTTTCCCTCTGAGGAGCCTTAGGCTAGCTTGATACTGCAGCCTAGGAGATACACAGGAGATATGCAGGCAGTGTTTCATAGCACCTCTGCAAGTACCAAATAGCCATCCAGACCAAGAACAAAAAAATTTCTGTTTTTCTTAAGTTCTTTCTTCTTCATGTTAACCCAGTATTGTTATTCTGTGGGTAAAACATAAAGCTATCAATCACTCATTTGCCAAGTAATGCTAAACATTTATCAATCACAGTGATTGCTTTCAGAATTTTAGCATGTGGTTGATACTGTGAGTTTGTTTGGTTTCTTTACACCAAGCTTCATGAAGAGCAGTGTTAACTACTGAAACAGGCAAATCTGACTGACGTAGAAACCACACATCAGGCAGACCTGAGTCAAGACTTCTTAACATGAATCAGAAGCAGTTCCTTGCCTTTGCTGTTCCATGTGGAGATTAAAGGCAAAGCCAACTCTGCTGCCTCAGCTGACAGCCTGTGCCAGTGGTGCCCCAGCTCAGCAGCTGGAGGGGTGCTCTGTGCTGTGCCCCAGGTCCTGAAAGAGCTCAGGAGTCACAGAACCATCATCCAGAAGTCCCTGAAGGCAGTCAACCTGTACACTGTACCTCCTCTTTCTAAACGTGTTTGTTCTGCAGAACAATAAAATTGTTTATGAAGAGATGTGATGCATTAAACAAGACAATGCTGACCTGCAGTTGAATTGTGCATTCCAGGGTGGCTTTCTCTTAGTAGCTTTTGGCTGGTAGCAGTAAGGTGGGTAAGGAACTTCAACAAGCCTATGGAATTTAAATCACTCCACAGGAACTGAAACAAATGTTAGGCTTTATGTAGTCTGCATACATCCAGCAAGGCAGAAAGATTAATGCTTTTATTTCACACCAGCCCTGATTCAGTCACTTAACACCAACACAGATCAGTTTCCCTCAGACAGCATTCAGCATCTTTCTAGTGTAAAGGCAAGGAGGATCAATCATTTTGAGAGCAGTCCACAGATAAAACGTATCAGAGTTAAATATCTACTATAAGGATTACACAGTTTAGTGTAAAGTGTGCCAAAATAGAATTCTAATACTACAATGCATTTCAAACACAACACTACATTTCTGATTTCTCAGAAAGCTCCATGTGAGCTGAGATTGGGGAATTAACAGCAGAAAAAACCAAAAGGCAATAGGCTTCCCACACTATATAATTCTTCAGAGTAAGACAGTCTGACCCTTGCTCTTCTTACTGTTTATGGATTTCTTGGTGTAATTTTCTGTTTGAGAGAGCTTAACGGTGAACTACAGTTTGTGGATACTGTGTAATTCCATTGCTAGATAACTGCTGCTCCAAGTGTGTGAGAAGAATGAAAGCATTAAGTCCTAGAATGTCTAGTTTTTATCCTTGGCTAAGGGCTTGATCCCCTGAATATTGGAAAAATGGGCAAATTTAAAGCAGCAAATTTTCTCAAGGAGCATATGTAAACTGTGTGCAGAGATTCCATCAGCCTGTTAATTGAGAGCTGCCAGGTAAACAATCTGCAGTTTAAAAAAAGCCTCAGTGATACAGTGATTCACTCACTCCAGCCAGGGGCACATTCTTCACGGCATGCTTCTGTTCCATATGAATTATCCGTGACTACTGGGGCCCTGCCCGTGCCAGCACAGCCACACAAACAGTACCAGCTTTGCAGGGCAGCTCTCACAGTCCACAAAGGCAGCTGAACTTCAAAGGTTTGCAACAGATAACGGGTTTACACAATGCTGCTCCAACCATCCTTTGTTTTACTGCTCTGCTGGCACATAAGGCTTATGGAGAAGTGTAACAAGTGTCTTTGTTTTGTGAGGTGCCAAGCCAACTAAGACTTAAACACTGCACATAACTGTCCCCAAAATAAAAAGGATCTTTCCTTCTTGAGAATATGAAACCTAGTCACATTCCTTGAGTTGTGATGGGCCTACAACACTCACAGGGGAGTCTCACACAGGCATTATTTCTTCAGAGATGACAAACTACGCAAGCTTCACCTGCACGCAGTTCAGCAACTAGGTTATGTAATTTGGCCAGGAGAGAGAAGTAATACTGTGCTCTAAAGTATCCACCTATCCCAAATTTATCTCAATCTGGTAGCCAGCTCTGATACTGAGTTATAGTCCACAGCAACCTGCATAAAAGAATCAAGCTCCATTTCTGTGCTTGCCCACACTGACTATGCCAAACCAGTAAAAGAAATGCCATCTCTGGTGTGACAGTCAAACAAGTCCCTTGTCACTCCAAAGTCAAAGGCAGCATCAAGGAGTTCAGATTGGCCAGGCCAGGCTGAGATGTGTGTACCAGCTTCTCCACAGAGAAAAGGGTACAACCCCCTGCTAGTGGGGAGGGAAGTCACTGTGACATTCCTGCACTGACTCTGGTAGGCAGGACAGAAGGGCAGCCATGTGTAAGATTCTGTCAGTACAGCGACTGCAGTGCTGCCAAGGCACCTCCTGTGTGAGCTCCATGCTCTGCCCCCACATCACTTGGCCATGACTTCCCTGTACTCTGCAGAGCTTCTCCTGCAGCAGCAGAAAGGGCTTAAGAGCTCCTCTGCAATAGCATCCACTCTCATTGTCTCATTCTCTCCTCAGAGAGTGGCAGATCAACACTGGCAAATGCTTGACCAAAAGCCCTCAAAGAGGAAGAAAAAAGACTAGAACTCCCTGTGCTACTTTGGACTGCTGAAGGCCATTTTGAAATCTTCCCTTTCCCCATTCTCCAAATCTTGTTTCAGGTCCTGAAAACGTGTCAAGCAAAGGTCAGTGAAGGGACACACATGCTCCACACAAGCCTACTTCCAACATTCCACCAGCTCCTGCCCAAAGTTGCAGCGGTGGCTTTGATGGTACTGGAAAGTTTGGTGGGGGTGACATGGGATGCAAAACTTGGGTGGAATGGCCTCCTGACACAAAACAAAGGAAGTTGCTATGCTGTTTTTGAAAACTGGCAAGAACCAGCCTCTGTTTAGTGAGGTGACTGTGTGCATTTTATCATTTTGGACACAGAGCTTCCTGCAGAAGGCAAGTTTCAGTCAGTGATCTGATGTCTGGGTACAAGACTGTTCCTCAGGAACAGAAACAGTAAATCTGCCACTCTGCTCAAGCTGAGCCCTGCATCAGTGATTCCACAATGTCAAGGTGTGACATAAAATATCTGGCTCCATGCTAAACTAATGCTTTGACTCAGTATTTCATTTTCACAAGAAATGAAAAACAAATAGACATGGAAGATTACTGAAAGGACAGGTCACTAGCCAGGGTGACCGGGCTCTACATTACACTGACTTCTTACAAGCCATTCAGTTTTCCTAAGGTTAGCTGGAGTACCATTCTCCTCTTTCCCACATTAACAGGGTGTTTGATTTCTCTATCAATGTTGTAAACGTGTCGGATCCTCCCAGAGGTATTTGCCCTTTGGGAAAGGGATCAAAGTGTGCAATCCAATTTGTAAAGCACAGAAATACTTGCAAAAAAGTGATGCATACAGGCTATTAAGAGGCTGTCTGTCAGTATTCATTCCAGAATAACCTGTGTGTAGTAGAAAGCAAAATAAGTGTGTGACTCTAAATACAAATAAAGTCAGTATGTGGCTCCTGAAGAAGAACATGAACATTGTTGACCCAGAACCCCAAGGGTACAGTTTAAAGGACTTTCATTTGTTTTAGCAGCCTTGAAATTCTCCCTATCTCACATGGCTATGTCTCCAACAGTTCAGGTCTTTGGTAGCACTCCAATTTCACATCTGTGTTTATTAATAAGTGGACAAAATGTATTGAACTGCCACATTTCACAGCTGAGAACTAAAGCTGAGAATTCAGAGACCAAATAACTATGAAAACTTCTGGTATGTGGCTGGAATGAAACTAGATCCTAGCTAAATCAGAAGTTCCTGATTATTATGCTGACCATTAAGATTCCTCCCAATTCCACTGGTATTTAAAGAAAACCTCTCTGCAAATGCTGCAGCATCACAGAAATCACACAAGGCTTCTGTAATAGAACTTTTAAAATCCCAAACAAATATCAATGCCATGAAAATGCATTTGCTGCCATCTCTTTAGGCAGCAAGGACCAAGTAACATGATGTCACCTTTCATAAAGAGTTTTAGTTGGGTACTGCTAATAGCAGTTCTGTGGGCTGAAATCAAATGCACAATCATGCAGCCAGGTTACAGCACCAGAGCATATGGAATTCTGCTCAAGTGCTGTGGGAGACAAAGCGAGCAAAAGAAGAAACCCTTCTTTACAGCAACAAGGGAGTCTCATGCCAGGAGAGAGGCAGCCACCCTGAGGGCACAGCAAACAGCTGGGTAGCTGTGGTGGCACTGACCATCCCTCCACTCCACATAGATGCAAAAGCAGCTTTGAACTTCCCTGGGGCATCGTTCAGTTGCAGCGTTTGCCTTGTAAAGGCATTGCTCAAGCTGGCTTGCAAACCTGGCCAGCTGAGTTAGGCTGTACTTGTCCACATCAAGTCTGGTTGAATTCCTGCCACCGATTTAATCTGTGGGTCGTGGGCACATCCAGTGCTGAGATCTTCCGACTGCAGATTTAATATCCATACAGGGCTCAGCACCTGAGTATCAACACACTACTGCCACAATGCCACAAAGACAGCAGCAACACTGACCAGACTTCAGCAAAGCCTTGGGTTGTATCTCATATTTGGCAGAATTGCCATTTATCAGGTAAACAATGCCCAGCCTTTCCCTGCTGAGCCTCACAGCCCTCCTCTGGCCCCAGCAGAGTCAGTGCTTTGGAATAAAGACTCTTTCCTGCTGAAAACTGGGCTAACTCTCTTCTGCTCTAAGATCACCAGGCCACACTGATTGCCAGCTGCTGAGCGCTGTTGTTATCTTTGCTTTTAAAGCACTCTAGACAACCACAATGCTGCACAAAACATACTCATTTATTTAGCCAAATTACATTAGCCCTGCCTATTACACTGATGCAGCCAAACTGACATTTTTATTGATCCAGGTAGCCTGTTCTATGTACCTTCTTCATTATTTTCTATTTGTCCAATTAAAGGAAAAGGAGAGAAGAAAAATAGGCTGTGACAGAACCCTGAAACAGCTTGAGTATTCATGTGGAACAACTCCCCACCTTTTCTTTCAGATAAGCACATCAAAGTACACCGAGAAGCTCTCAATCTCTAAACCAGATGATGTTCTAGTTTATTAGGCTCTAAAATAAGCCCTTTCTTCAAATAGATAAAAAACTGAGATTTGCTTGGTAAGGCAGTCAATAAAAGAGTTTCAAAGCACATTCTCCCTTTCACATCACCCTGTTCTTATGGAAAAAGAGAGGGACTCTCTGTTAGGGTTTCCCTACCCACGTTGCTGATCTTTTCTGCTGAAGATTTTCTACCTGAGAAGAATCCAAGACGCCATCTCCAAGAGAAAGTACAAATACTTCCAACAGTATTTCACTCTCGTGTAGCAGGTGCAAGACACACAGGGAGCTCTTCCTCACTGCTACTCCCCTACAACACACCTCATGAGAAACAAAGGGAACAAATTAAGCAGATGCACCCTTTGCCACTGGTACCATCCGCATCTGCTAAACAAATCAAAACACAAGACCTGTGTGCAAGAAGTAGGACAACTCAGCTGATGTGCCTGGCCTCCATTACTGTACACCCTAGATAATGAATTTCCTGCAGCCAAGAATAACTAAAAAGTCATTTTGAATAAACAGGAAAGCTGGGAAAAATGAGGTTGCTAAATTTAATTCAGAATATTAAACCTGGATTTTTGTGGTTAGATTTTGTGGGCAACTTAAAAAGACGTCATGAAGAGCTATGAAGTCAATATTCTTCCTTTTACAAAGAAAAATCTAGACAGAAGGCAGCTGCCAATAAGGTAGCATTTGTTTTAGTCACATAAATAATATCTTCCATAACCTCCATGTCTTGATGTCAACAAATGACAGTAATAGAGAAACTGAGATAACAGCAGGTCTGGATGAGCACAAAGGTAACTCCAGGTCTCCAGTGATGGGTGGGTGAGCACTGTTTGACAGATGGCCTGAAAACCTGTGCAGTGCTCAGCTCATTCTGAATGGCTGCTCTTTACGGTGGAATGGAAAGGGCACGTGTTGACAACACTGTGCAGGAGTCAGAGGGACGTGGTTTGCATAACAGCTCTATTCTTATGTTTGTTTGTTTTTAAATGAGGCGTGGGAACCTGTAATCCAAAAGTTTTTTAAATGCTCTCCCTTTTTACAGCTTCCTTTCTCAGCTGCCAACATGTTTTATATCTACATGCTTTGAGAATTTCCATAGCTGTTACACGCAATAGCTTCAGCAGCAGTTGTGGGGTTGTTCAGTGGTTACAGATATATTCAATTAGTTAACATGGAGAAGGTTTTGGTCCTAATTTGTTCCATTTCTGTCTTCTCCAATACCTTTCCACTGAGATCAGAATTCCAGAAGTCGAGTCAAACTGTGCAAGTCAGTCAATGTCAGATGCTGAACCAAAATGCTTTTTTGAATAGCAAAAATAAATTTTTCTTCTTTCATTAATTACAGCAATGCAGCACCCCTTTATCTTTCTTTCCTCACCATCCAAAGAAGACAGCTGAGATGCATATGTTGGCTAGGCTCTCCTCTCTCATTTGGAATCATTTAATGGTTTTGTAAAACAGGCACCCAGCAGGCAAAAAAAAACTAGCCAGAAGGTTTTCCATTCAAACACAAGTTTGGTTACAATGGTTAATCTTGGGCCCC
>WBNQ01027413.1:0-11523 GCA_013401375.1 Spizella passerina
CTTGTTTATTTTTTTCCCCAGTAGCTTTTCTGATGGCTAAATAAAAAAAGTAATTGCTCCCAAGCTTTTCAGTCTCTACCACTTCATTGTTTTGAATTTGATCTTCTAGGTCTGGACAGAATGACTCTGCAATGTACCTTCAACTGCTTCAAAAAGTTCCCATAAGAACAAGTTGTAGAATAAATCTGTTACCTTCTCATCTAGTGACCTTTTTAAATACAAAAGGGTTCCACAGAAATGTTCAGAGACATTTGTTTTACTACATTTCTTTTTTTCCATTATCTAAAGTTAAACCCAGGTTCTCTTATGGGTGGGTGGTAGTGGAATGCTGCCTGCCTCTACATCCTCACCTCTGCCCACTTATGATTTCTGACTGGCTTGTCCAAGCACTGTGTGTTCACTGACTGTCGTTTCTTGTAAACTTTGCTTCTGCAGAGTCTCATTCCAGTAGGTGCAACTCTGAAGTCAGGACAAGACTGTAGCCTCAAGTATTTAGGAATATAGCTTGTGACAGGAGCAGGTACAGTTTCAGAGATGGGCTTTAAAATTGGAGACTGAAGGGAGAGGTAAGTTAAAGAC
Source organism: Spizella passerina (assembly GCA_013401375.1). NCBI lineage: Eukaryota > Metazoa > Chordata > Aves > Passeriformes > Passerellidae > Spizella > Spizella passerina. Next base: position 580 of record WBNQ01027413.1, read on the forward strand.
AGTTTTGGTTTGGACATGGTCACCTAACAGTTGGGCTCACAGTGTCATTCACAATGTGCAGATGTTGCATTGGTGCCAGTTATCCCTTTGCATTGTTTAAGCTACAGCTTTAATCTGACTCATGTTTCAGGTTGCATGATAAAAGCTTAAGGCTTTTATATAATTATTTTATAGTCCCATTGATACAAGAAAAATTGCAAGTGTGTATCCTAATCTCACAAGACCAAGCCACAAAAAAATGTATAACAAGTGGTAATTGCCTGATGTTTGTCCTGTGATGTTTCTTAACCCCATTTGCTTGACAAGACTTTTTCCTGCTGCTGTGTGTTAGTGGCTCAGTGAGGAGCAGCAGTGGTGCAAGTAATCAGGCCAAAGAGATGTGCTAATGAAGAGGTTTTTATACACAGCTTTCAAAGCAGGAGCTGCACCTGGGCTTCAGCAGTGCTGGTTCTGCAGCAGCATGACAAATGCAAGAGTTGCAAAGCTGGTGGTGTGTACCTCAGCAGCAGAGCTGCCTTGCCTTGTGGGAGAAGGGAGGTTAGTGGGGTGTCTCTCCTCTCAGAACCTGTAATGTTGTGGTGGCTCCCTTGGCCACATCTGCATTGCTGTGACTGCAGAGCTGCTCGAGGGTGTCTTTGATCTTGTCCTCTTCTATTTCTTGTCTCAGATCACCTGAACAGGAGATGAAATGATGACTTTTAGTTACCTGCCATGGCGTAGTGGCTCCCAGCAATTGTAAGATAAAAGTTCGGAGTACTTGCTGTTTGTAATAAGCTGCTTCAATTAAAACATTTGTTTCACTAGATACCCTTTCAGCCATTAGAAGTATTGGCCAGATTAAGGTTTTTTCCCCTGTACTTGGCTTCTGAGAACTGACTTGAAAAAAAAAATCAGATTTTGAAATTCTAATACAGGAAAATTTCTGGTACTTTTTTGCCTGTCTGCTTTTTGCTACCATTCCATGTTAGTTAGACTCAAGTCTTAGCCTTACAGTTAGTCTATAAAATGCTAAGTGTATACATCTCTAGGAAAAAGTCTTATAGATTGTATCTGTTATGTCAATACTTCATAGTAGCACTGAGCTGCAAGTTCTTTATCCTTATTCCAATATCTGTGTGGCTACAGGGATAAAATAGAGAATACTGCAAAATCCAGCTTGTCTGTCAATACAGGATTTAAAAGGCAGCTCACAATTCTTATTTTCAATTTATGTAACTTTTTGTGTTAAGATGTGAGAAACTGCCACAAGATTTTTGGACTCCTAGTTTCAAGGTGATTAGTTTTCATTTAGTGCTACACATCTGGGGTAGTCCCATCCTGCTGGAAGCATTTTGAAGTCTTCCCTGACCATGGAGTGAAACTGAAATGGTGCCCTTCACATGCTTTACTCAAAGTCTCTGTGTGAAGGCAGCTTTGCTAAAATGGCTGCTGTATCTCAGCTTCTGGTTTGCTCATTGCAGAGTGAATGCCTGCCTGCCTATGAGCATGGTACAGCCTCTTTGGACACAAAAATGCTCTGGGAGTGCCAGGTATTTGTGCATGGTGAAGTTGGACTAGATGCTTTTACTCCAGGACTCTAGTTTTGCTATTTTGAGACTTGGTAATGCCACTGAGAGGAATGAAGCCTTCCTCTCTTTATTTTTTTCAGCTAATGGTTTAATCAGCTTTTCACAGAGAAGGAAATTACTGGACTCTGGTTTTTGGTCATCAATACAGAATGAACCTCTAATATCCTTTACTTATTCACTAGAGCATTGCAGGCAGCATATTTTGGTAATAAAACCCACTTGTCTTCTTCACAAACATTAATCCTTCTGTCACAGACAACTTAAAAGGAGGTTACCTGAATTAAGAAGTCTGCACAAAAGGCCCATTGAATTGTATTTCACCTCAGGACTTGTGTTGTCATCTCGCAGAAGTTTGTGTAAGCTTTGAACTAGCTGTGATTCTTTAAAAGATTCTTCAAGAGTTTCTGAAAAATAAGCAAAGAAATGGTAACCTTGAACTGTTATCTGAAAAGAAACTGTAAACTGAGTATGTTTCCTTTTTTAAAGAAAGTTCTGGACTGGCTTCATTTCACACTGTCTATACACTGCTCTATATTGAGCATCTCTCATCTGCACTGAAGAATTTCTGTGCTCTTTTCTGTACAGCATTTCTTTACTGGCCTTATTCTTGAAGACAGGACCAGTCTACTATTGACTATATATAGTTAACCTTGTAGTAAATTAAAACCTGCAATGTTCAGTGCTAGAAAGGTTGCCTAAATGAGTTTAAGAGTTTTAATGGTAGACAAGAAGTAAAATGGGCTCTTCAGTCTTACGTGTTGGTAAAGAAAATTACAAATTTCAAGTTCATTTTTCTTTTCAGTTTACCTTTTGAGGTACAAGGTTTCTGTGGCATCTCTTTATTGTAAAAAATTCAGACCTATTTTCAAGTTATACAGGAAAAGTCTGAAAAAACATTTGTACCTAGCTCTGAAAATTAGCTCAGGAAAATTAGTTTGAATCTTTACCATTTTTTCACTTGTTTTATTTGCAGCTTCTGCAATGCCTTTTTATTTATGCTTTTGCTTTATTCTTTCCTCATGTCTGTTTGAAGATTATTTCTGCTACTTAGTCTTCATTGTCCATTTGAGTATATTGCTTGTCCTTCATTTAGCCTTTATCATATTTTTTATCTCCATCACCTTCACTTTCCCTTTTTTTTGTAGGTTTCTAGCATCATATTATGCTACTCAAATAACAGCATGATTATTTGACTCTATCCTAAATTTAAAAAATCCTTCAGGCCATTCCCAAAGCCTATTGATTTTATGATCTGAATGGTGATAACCTTTATTTCATGCTGAAGATCTAGACAAGAAACGTGTTTTTTTGTACATGTTACCTAGAATTAACAGCATGACAATTATTTCTTAATAATTAAGGATCTTGCACAGATAAATGCTTTTAAGGGGGAAATACCTAAATCGATGGCAGATGCTATTGCCAAGGCATTCAGAGCCTCATTCTGCATGGCAGCTTGTTCACTTGTTGTCATGGAAACCAGATGCTTCACTCCTTGTGCTGCCTGGATGGCTTTGACCACTTCCTGTGAAAGCAAAGGTAAAACAGATGGAAATCTAATATAGGAATGCAGTAGAATGAAGAGGGAAATTTGATTGCACCCTTCAGCTTCTGAATAGAGGGAAATTTTGTTTGCTGCAGTGCAAACTGACAATATTCAAAGACTAGGTATAGCATTGCTTTTGGCACTGATCATACATGTCTGCTTAGGGCTGGTCTAATATCAATACTTAGAATTAACTATAGATGCATATCTGTAGGCTAAATATGTATTTTGTCTCATTTCAATTAGTCCTTATTCCACTCTTTCATTTCAAACTGTCAAATTAGCAAGGATTAGTTTTGCTTAATCAAGGCCTCTGCAGACAGTATCTACTTTTTTAGTCACTACCTCATAGTAAAGCATGGCTGGGATGCTTGTGTGTAATAGCACAATTTACAGAAAAATGAAGCCTGTTTGAAAATGCCAGCACGTAAAGATCATGCCAGATTCATCCATCACGGATAAATGAACTCTTTGGATTTTCCAGAGGACTGACATTTAGGACAGCTCTGGGTTTCTTTTACCATTTTAATTTGAAATATGGCCATGTATTTATGACCATAGAAGACTTTACCTGCTCATTACCATTTATCAAGCCTTACTGGAGCAGAATCAGTGTTGACAAGTGACAGTGACCATGGTACTGGTTTCTGTGAGGTGTCAGTGCTTATGGAGTGCTCAGGTCTCCCCCTTGCTGGTATTGAGGCAGACCAGAGAGGTTCTCACTGTGAACCTTTTCATTATAGAGCTGCGTATGCTGTTTAATCCCTAGCTCTGTCTACAAGCTTTAAGAACGCTTGAGAAGGGTGAAGCAGAAATGTGTCAGAGCAGGGTTCTGGTACCTGGGATCTGTTGTGGTGCAGGATGGCTGCCAGCAGCCGGTTGGCCTCCCCGCAGATGCCGCTGTGGTCGCTCCTGCTGCACCACTGCACCAGCCGGTCGAGCAGCAGCGGGTCCTGCCCCAGGAGTTCAGCTGCATCAGCTGAGGAGAAGAGCATCACCAAGAGGCATTCGAAATCAGAGCCCTCAGTCTGTCTGCCACAGGAATGCCAATGTAGAGTAACTGGGGCAGTGGACCTGTGCTCAGCAACTTTCAAGAACTCTAATTGAAGCGCTGAGCTTCTTTTAAAAGATCTTAGAAATATTTTCCAAAGGAATCATGCAGGGGAAGGACAAAATAAGCTGTGTCAATAGATCTGTCATTTTAAAGGGGCTGCTGAAGTAGGGCTTGAAATAAGCAGCTTTCTGTCTTTGAAAACAAATATTCTGTTTTGATACTTCAGGAGGCCCATTCCTTTCCCACTTGGCTCTTGGCACTTGCACTTTGAGCCCTGCACAAATGTAAGTGTGGGCTCTGGGGAGCCTGTTCGTGCTGTTTTAGTGATAATTCATTACTGTTGGTACTGTGGGAAGCCAAGGCTTAGTACAGAATGGCAGCATGTCAGTAATTGGATGACCTGAGTCTGAAGAATGTGTGTAGAACCATGTATAAGGCATTATCAGAAATTTCCCTTACTGTGGAAGAGCCTTTTTTTGCATTCCCCTGCCTTTCAGGAGCCCTATCTCAAGACTTGCTAGAAATATTAGTGTCTGTGGTTGACATTTGAAAAAACCTCACTAGATAACTTGTCCTAGGAAGTGGAACACAAATTTTCTGAACATCTGTAACAGAAGGGATAGGTTTAATAGAGGCATCACCCTGCTCCTGGTTCTTTACCTGCCCCTTTCTCTGCACACTGCATTTCTTTTGAGATGTGCTGGAAGAATCAGATGGAGCATGCATCAGAAGGTCAGTGTCATGATGGCTCTGGATATTTTCTAGAAGCTGTAAGTCAGCCCATGCTCTGTCTGTTTTGGGGGAGGGAGATGGGGAAGTACACACACTTGCTTTTTAATTTGTTCAGTATGCTAAGAAACAATCTACATTTCAAAATCCCACAAGGAATCTGGGAGCTTGTAGCCTAGCTGGCATACTTGGTTTTGAGACAAGAGTTACTGGGCATTGCAGAGCCATCTGCATGTTGTGTCCTGTAACACAAGACTCTTGTTTCTAGTCAGATGTTCCTTGTTAGTCTGCAGAGATCACAGTAATCCAGCTTAGTACAGGAAGCTGAAGTAAGAGGCTGGAGGATGGAACCAGTTTAAGACCTTTGTGGCAGAGGCAGTTTCTTAACTCAGTTGGGCAGCCAGTAGAGCTCTTTGAGACTAACTCTGGTTAGTTACTCTTAACAGCAAGACCTTTTAACTTACAATTTATTCAAATTTGTCATTTTATAAGGTTGAACTTGCAGTTGTGCTGAAAGTCCTTTGGTTACTGAAGGGCCCAAATTATTCTGCTCCTCTGAAACCAAATGGTGGAAGAAGCAGGAGTTAACATCTCTTTAGAGTAATGAAGCTGACAGATCTGCCTGCAGTTTTCTGTGGTTAGGAAGAAACCAGCCTCTTCTAGTCTGTAAGCCTCAGCATGCCTGCTGATAGTCAGAGTAATGAATTTATCCTAGATAAGGCAATTAACTAATTTAGTGTGGACTTCTTAGTAGATATGTGTTCATAAGAGTTTCAGGCTGAGTTAATTAAAGGCAATGTTAGCTCATGGGTAAACAGAATAGAAGGTAATTAAAAGTGGGAGAATTGTGTGTTCATAGGTAGGAATGGATAAACATTGAGTCTTCTACATATTTTATTCTACTTTGCGTTTTGATAATTAATTTGTCTCAGATTCAGAAGTTGTACCTTGTGCCAAATTCTGACTTTGTGTTAGGGCTGGTAAATAAAATTAAAAAAGGTAATTTAGTGTTGGATAATATAGATCTATGTTACTGTGATGTCTCAATTTTAAATGCTAAATGCCTTGTCACAATTGAGATATAACTTTGGAGAAATGACCTTACAATGACTTCTTCAAAGCCTCAGAACAAGAAGATGCTAGGTTTCTATGTGTCTTGCAATGTTCATTTCCTACCACAGTGAAATGTAAGTGAGAGCAGCTTTTCACTGGACTGGAAGTAGTGCAAATTGATAGAAGGACTAAATCTAAATTTTCTGTCATTCATGTTAATTTGGTAAATGATGCATATAGTTCTCATATTAAGTGGTACCTGCAGTAATGCAATGGAGTGCAGCATGTAATATAGCAGAGTGAGGTTTTATCCTCTTCCATATAACTAATGAAATATGTCTGTAATTGTCCTATGTCAGTTATCACTTCCCATCACAAAATGGTCTATTCTAACTATCCTAGTTTTAACTTATGTTATTCCTGTATATCAAGGAGTCTTTACTGATCAGTGCTCTAGAGCAGCTGCTCTGGCAATGTGAAAGATCATACCAAACTGCACACTTGTTTTGTGTCACTGTCTGGTAAGAGCTAAGTAAGCCTAAGGATTAATTAAGATATTGAAGTATATCTTAATGTAATTCCAACATTGCGTTTTGAGAAACATGCACAATGATGTGCACAGAAAGATTATTGTTGCTTTTGCATACCCCCCCCCTCTGTGTTAAACTGAGTGAAGTACAAGTAGATAATCTAATACATTAACATGAAAATAAATTCAACATTTGAGCCACATGCGCAAGATAAAACTGGCAACGTGTATAGAAAGACTGGTAGAAAATAATGTCTCCTGCCTTATTCCACCCCAGCTCCCTTTATTCCTTTTGTGTTCTCTAGTTCTTTATTGATTTGCTGTCCTGTGATTTGACATTAAAACCTGTCTCTTTTCCATCAGACTCATGCCTTGCTGCTGTATCTCTGGTGAAAAATATCTTCTTTTTAGGCCTTTGCCTGTTCTCACTGACTGCTGCAGATTTGTTCCATGTGGTTTGTTTCTCAACCACTCTGAGGCTGACTGGGGCAGTCTGGAAAGCGTGCAGCCTCTGGCGATAATCTCTGCTGGAAGCTCTCCAGATGGAGTGGAACTGGGTTAGCAGGACACTCAGGCTGCAGTCTAGCACAGCCTGTTTGGCTGGAGAGGGAGGAGGGAGCTCAGGGCTGATGTCAGTGAGCACTGGCAGGTGCCTACCTTGGCCATCTGCTAGTGTCCGTAGTGTCCCCAGGAGTTTGAACTGCACAGGAGGGCTCTCTGACCTCAGCAGCGCCTCGATCCGCTCAGCAACACCTTCCTCCAGCATCTGAACCTTGCTGACAACTGCAGAAGGGGAGAGACGGGTTGAGTGAGGCTCAGTAATGGCACAAACATCTGAAAATGTGGAGATGACAACTGCTGTGAACTGTGTGCTCTGTTAGGATTCTAGTGAAAAGTCCAACTTGCTAGTGAGCTCAGAATTTAAGTCAGGGCTACCTGATTGCTTGGACTTCTCTTTTGGGCTAAAACTTTCATAGGAACTGCTCTTGGGTAGTTTTGGTCGCTTTTGGTCTTAGCCCTGCCCAGAACAAAGTACATCAAACACAGCATTGTTGTTTCTCTTCCTTTTTCTAGTTGTAATAGATTATCCACCCACTTGCGCAGTTGCTGGAGAGAGCCTCTTCTGTGCTAGCTCACTTTAAGTGAACTGGGGGGCAGAAGAGATTTACTCAGCCGTATTTCTTGGGAATGGATTTTGTTTTTGTATTTGAGCTCACTGATGCCCTGTTGTTCATGCCTTTGTTTCTGTGCTTTCCTCTCATTTTTGCATCTTTGCTCCAGTGGTTGGTGCAGTAAATCCCTTGTAATAATCAGAAGCTTGTCTGCAAGGAGTCTTAATACTGCTTAACTGTGCTACCAAAAGCTGCTTCTTCCAGGGCAATTTTTTTTTTTCTATCTTCTGCATATATTTTTGGGGGAGTGGTGAGGAAGATTGGACAGTGAAATGAGGGGATTAACTGTTATATCCCTCATCCTTGGGCAAATGGAGAAGCACAGCCTATTAGGTAATTTGCTCTTAATGTTCTTGTTCTTCAGTGGCACAGACTTACTCCTTTTACTAGATCATAATGACTTTTTAATTTTTTATAAGCATCTATTATCTTTTAAGATCAATGCTTGAATTGAAGAGTTTTCTATGTCTATTTCCAAGTGTTCACCTGTATTTAATTCATGTTTATGGACTTGCACTCAGTGTCTTTCATTTTTCTTTTTCAAGTACCAGATTATATTGTTGAAAGTGATAGAGTTTGTGTTTCTAGAAGTGTTTTTGTTAAAGAATACCTAGCAGATATTACAGATAAATTACAGATATTTTATTAATTGATGATGAAAAGTATATTGTAGGGAGAGCATTTTAAGTGTCCACACACTTGGAAACATCTAAAATGGTTTGTTATAACTTGAAGAGAAGAGATAATCAAAATGCTGTGTTGTGTTGGTGTAGCCACATTTCTCCTCACAGAGAAAAGCAAGGCAATCTTCCCAAGAATATTTCTGAGATTCACATTCTCTGAACCTCAGGGAAAGGAAAAACAATGCTTATCTCATTTGCTGTGCCTGTGTTTGTGCAAAAGTAGAATGCAATATGGAGATTGTTTACCCAGAGTGATGGTGTTTTGTTTCCTTGGCCTATCAGGGCCAGGGGTGTGTGTGTGTGTTTCAGGACTGTTGGCTGACAGTCGCAGGATGCTGTGCAGTGGAGTGCAGTTGATTGCTTGGCAGATTCAGTTTAGATGTAATGTAATATAGTATAGAATTATATAGTACAATAAAGTAATTAATTAGCCTTCTGATAAGATGGAGTCAGATGCATCATTCTCTCCCCTTCATTGGGGGTGAAAATATCCACTATGTATTGGTATTTTACAATTGCGTTGAGCTTTTTAAAATCCAGCTTCAAAGAACATGAAGGTTTACTAGTTCTGTATAATATGAATATTAGCTTCATAGAAGAGAAACTTAGACATCCCTGCCAGGTGTCTCCACCCCATTCTCTGTACTTTAGGCTGTGAATCCTGTTCTGATTTTTTTTTTCTTGAGCTGCTATGTGCTATTAATATGAAACTAATGAAACTACTTCAGCAGCAGGTAATGAGATTACACTTTATAATATTTAAACTCTTTATGTGGATAGGAATTGTGGTGGTGTTCACAGGGGTCCCAGGAAGAGCGAAGAGGCGAGGATCTGACTCCATGTTTCAGAAGNTTAAGGCCTCTCAGCTTGTCAGGAGAAAAAATCCTAAGGAAAGGATTTTTCATAAAATGTTTCTATGGCAAGGAATTCCTGGTAAATTATTCAAATATGTTTCTGCAGGGGAGGGGGAAAGGTCAGTTGCCCCTCAAACCACAAGGGACTGGCCCTGGTGATGGGCCAGGGCTGCAGAGATGCCCTGTGTGTGCAGAGGATGGCAGTGGGGTGAGTCAGGGGTGTCAGCTGTGCACCAGGGATGCCCTGTGTGTGCAGAGGATGGCAGTGGGGTGAGTCAGGGGTGTCAGCTGTGCACCTGGAACAGCGAGGCTCTGCAGGGCGCTGAGTGCAGCCTGTTGGACAGAGGTGTCCCCGCTCCGCACGTGCTTCTCCAGCAGGTCCAGGAGCTGGTGGATCACCCCCAGCTGGAACAGACGCAGGCAGTTCCCATCTGGAGAGAGGCAGAACCAAGCAGGTGAGAGAGGTAAGAAACACAATGGTGCAAATGCAGAATTCAGGCAGTCTCTACCTTGACTATTGTCATGTCTTGCTATGATCAAGACTATAGCTTTTGCACTGTTTATTGCAACCTTCAGCTCTTTAGGGAGAAGTGAGCATTAGCTACCTGTAAACTGATGCTGAGACACACTCCAGTGGAGCTTAGCTTAAGCGAGCTTTCAAGGGACAATCACTGTCAAATTCAAAACCATAGGTTCCCCAGTCTCCTTCTTTTCCCTCAGTGCTGCTGCATTTCCCACTATACATGTAGTAGAATACCAGTGGCATTTTCCATTTCTCACCAGGACAGTTTTAATGCTCCTTTAATTTTTCTATTCTACTGATTCAAGACCCTACTGTGAAACCAGGGATCTTACCCACCAATGGTAAATCTGATTACTAGTTCTGTACTGCTGTTATTCTTTGTTTTCCATTAAATAAATTGTCATTAATGACTCCTTGAAAGAATTAGAGCTAGATTTTTCTTGCCTCTTTTGAGAAACTCATTTTCTGAAATGAGAAGTCTATTTACGTTGCACTCACATGAAGCTGGGAAAATGAGTTGACCTGGAGAGATCTGGTTTACTAAATCCCTGAAAGAGCAGATTTGTACATTTTAAAACAACTACCACTTTTGCCCAGCAATGCTCTGCAGTATTTTGTCAGTGTGTGTCTGGATCTCTCCTTCTGTCTTTGAGAACTTGCTCTGTACAGGTGGCAGCTTTGTTTTCAGAAGCTGCTTAGCTCACCTTGTTAGGAAATGAGAAAGTTCTGCCAGAGAGCAAAAGGAAGCCCTCTGTGCTACAGATGACATCCTTTCTGAAGGAAGTATTTTGAGGATGCCATTTGGAAAATAACTGTTTTGCTTTATGCAGTTTGTTATGCCTCAAGAGAAGTATATGCCTGACACACATGAGCATCTCCTTATTGTGTGCTTTTACCTTGTGAAAGCTGTGTGTTAAAAATGGCAAAACTGTGAACACTAAATAGAAAGACATATTCACCTGGAATAAAGAGTTATCCATGGAACTGCATAAACCTCATGCAAATACATGGTCTGGCCAAAAGTAGCTCTAGTCCTTTGCTGCAGTAATAAGCAGATGGGACTCAGTTTCTTCATGCAGAAAAGCCAAATGTTACAGCTCATTTTGGTACAGTTTTCAAGAGCTCATGTATAACTCTAATAGGTTCATGACTTTCTTTCCCCTCAATTAATTAGTTAGAAAATGCCTGTGTGTGTATGTATAAGACTCTCTCTTTACCCAGGTGTTTACATAT
>WBNQ01027413.1:12543-51313 GCA_013401375.1 Spizella passerina
AAATAAATTGTCATTAATGACTCCTTGAAAGAATTAGAGCTAGATTTTTCTTGCCTCTTTTGAGAAACTCATTTTCTGAAATGAGAAGTCTATTTACGTTGCACTCACATGAAGCTGGGAAAATGAGTTGACCTGGAGAGATCTGGTTTACTAAATCCCTGAAAGAGCAGATTTGTACATTTTAAAACAACTACCACTTTTGCCCAGCAATGCTCTGCAGTATTTTGTCAGTGTGTGTCTGGATCTCTCCTTCTGTCTTTGAGAACTTGCTCTGTACAGGTGGCATCTTTGTTTTCAGAAGCTGCTTAGCTCACCTTGTTAGGAAATGAGAAAGTTCTGCCAGAGAGCAAAAGGAAGCCCTCTGTGCTACAGATGACATCCTTTCTGAAGGAAGTATTTTGAGGATGCCATTTGGAAAATAACTATTTTGCTTTATGCAGTTTGTTATGCCTCAAGAGAAGTATATGCCTGACACACATGAGCATCTCGTTATTGTGTGCTTTTACCTTGTGAAAGCTGTGTGTTAAAAATGGCAAAACTGTGAACACTAAATAGAAAGACATATTCACCCGGAATAAAGAGTTATCCATGGAACTGCATACACCTCATGCAAATACATGGTCTGGCCAAAAGTAGCTCTAGTCCTTTGCTGCAGTAATAAGCAGATGGGACTCAGTTTCTTCATGCAGAAAAGCCAAATGTTACAGCTCATTTTGGTAAAGTTTTCAAGAGCTCATGTATAACTCTAATAGGTTCATGACTTTCTTTCCCCTCAATTAATTAGTTAGAAAATGCCTGTGTGTGTATGTATAAGACTCTCTCTTTACCCAGGTGTTTACATATTTTCTTTGTAGATTCTCATGGAACAGACTCTTTGTTTTTTGCAGGTGCAAACGGTTCTCTTACCAGAATAGTTTTGCTAACAGCTTCTTATTCCTCTGATTCTTTCTTATGGGAACTTAGAGGTTTAGCTGATAATTCAGCAGAGCCCTGATTTTATAAAGCCTTTCTTTTGTAATTTCTCTACCTGTATGCAACAGTACTTCTCATGGTTCTAACTGAATTTACAGACTGAGATGTACAGACTTCAAATTTTTGTATGTATAGCATGTAAAAAGGGCCTTAGTAATTTTAACACCTTGGCTGGGTTTGGATGTTATTTCCACCTCAAAGTCATAGACACTTCTCTTGTCTTTTGAATTAGTGCCTATTATTCTTTTAATCTCAACATTTCACTTAGTAGCCTGTTTTTCCTCTGTATTCTTACATATGTTAGATCAGAATTTGTCACATGCTTGTAAAATGGAGTTGGATATTTTCATGAGAGAACTGTCAGTCTGTGAAATAGGATTCTACTCACACAGAAATCTTTTGATACCTTTTTATGCATACATTCTGATGGTTTTGCTTGTCATTCTTCAAGCGTTCTCTTGCCTAGTCCTAATCTTTGGAGATCAGAGTATATGAGGAAAATTGCCCAGTCCTCTTTAAAAACAGGTTCCATAGAAATAGGTCACCTCTTTTGGTCTGATAAAAGTCTAAAGGGAAAATATTTTGATCTTCATATAGACTAACCTTAATTGAACTTAATTTCTCTCCTCTCCCCACCTCTCAAACTGAAGAATGTCAGAACACTTTTTTTTTCCTCTCATGTAGTAAAGTGCAAATAGGCAGAGCCCATTAGTGGTTCCCTTGCTTTGATTGTCACAGAGCTCCAAATTGCTTTTCTCTCCTCTGGAGTTTTTGCTTAGATAGCAGCAGAACATTCAATTTAATGGCTCATAGTTAAAGTCTGATAGGAACAGTCACTTTCATAGCTGCAAAAGCTGTCTGTCATCTTTCCACTGCCTGGAAGTCATTTGATGCTGAGAACAGATTTCCATAGGATTTTTTTTCTCTCACATTAAAAGCTATGCATACATCAGTGGCACACACTGAGGCATGAGAGGGATTATTCACTTCTTCCACATGAAACATCTCATGCTGTTGTGGGGAAGATGGGGGGAGAAGAGTGAGTGACAAAGCAAGCCATTGAGCTGAGTAAATTGAAATAGCCAGTTCAAGGCACTGGGGGCACTTCTGTGGCCTTTGGAGAGCCATGATGCACAATGGCTGATTCAGAGCAAGGTATGAGGCAAGGAAGAAAGGGACTCTAGAAGGGTTGTGAGGTGGAGGTGAAGACATGGATGATAGCTTGCTTTAAAAAAAAAACCCAAACCAAACCCCAACATTGAGATGTGAGGGAATTTTTTCTAATAATTAAACACCTATTAATGCAGACAGTTGAGCAATTTTGTTAATTGAGTTTGAAGCCAGTACAGTAGCTATCAGTGAGATAGGACAGGAAGTGGGGAGGGGGATCTTTTGCTGATTGATTGAGCACAGCATGCTTTCCAGGACTCTGCTCAGAAGAATATCTCTTTCTCTCTGCAGAGTATAAAGGCTCATTGCTTTCTATAATAGGAATTGAAAGATAAAATGGCTTATCTTGAGATTTCTTCCCATCTCAATGTCTGAGCAAGCCTCCCTTCCTAAAAGTGATTTAAAACATAAAACAGCAGTAACTGTGGATTTTTTTTGTTTGGGCTTTTTGTTTGTTTGGGAGTTTTTCTGTGTGGTTTTGGTGTTTTATTGGTGGGGTTTTTTTTGTTTGTTTTTTTTTTTTTTTATTTCTAACAAATATATTTGCCATTGAGTATTTCCAGAGTCTCCTCTCTAATAAAGTGTGGTCAGAAAAAAAAAATTGCAAAGGCTTGCATATTTGATCACCCCTTTCTTTACAATTATGCCCCCCCAATTATTTTAGTATCAGTAGCATGTGTAACTTAAAAGTATGCAAGTCTCTAGTATGCAGAACAGAAAATAACTATTTCAGAGCCAGGGAGCAGTGAAGTCTGATAAGTGTTGGGTTTCTCTGCACTCAGAAACAGTGACTTTCCATCTTTGAAAGGTAGAGAATAACCAGCCTTACAGTTTCTTTTCTAAAATTAGCAATAAGCCTTGCCCTTGTCTTGGTACCTGCAAGTGTCTAGATGTGGTGCACATATCTGTGTTCTAAGAGATGATGCCACAGCCCTTAGCAAAAAGCTGCTGTTTGTACTTATTTGTGTTATGAGAAATAGGGAATATCTCATATCTGGTTATAATCAGCCCCCAAACTGAGCTGTTCTGTCAGTCAGTGATGACTTAGTTTGTTGTTAATGTTAATAATTGAAGACCTTTACGTTGTTGTTTGCTTTGGTATTGAGAGTGGTGGCAGTCTAAGTGGCCAGTTCTTGATATTTTATTTTTTACTCCATATTGCCCAAAATGCAGCATAGCAGTAGTATAAACTAAGTTGCTGTTAGGCACAATCTATAGGCTATAGAAATGATAAGTGTCATGCCTGAGAAGAATTCCTGCAAGGATGATAAAAGAGATTGTGAATAGGTCCCTGTTTAAAAGAAACCAACAGAAATGGAAAGTCTTCTGCTAAAGAGACTTTTGGATGTTGATTCTTTATGTACCTGGCCTGTAATATTCCCTTTTTTACCTCCAAGGAGCAGAGAGACAATGAGATCTGATGCAGCCTTCACAATGCATGTGTCTTCAGCTTGGGAACTGCCTTGGAGCCTCAGCAGGATCTCAGACAGCACCTCTGGCACACCTGCATCCACCAACTGTACTTTCAGAGCATCTGTAGAGATCACAGTAAAAGCACATTAACAGCTTTTTGGCTCTTGTGGAAGCATTTCAAACTAGAAAGCTGAAGCTTTGAACTTTAGCCAATTTTTTTTTCAGGTGTAAGTCACTGTTTTGGTTTTGTTTGTAACAGCTTTCTGGAGTTAGGATGACACCAAGGCAGAATGAGCAAAGCTTTCTGCATTGGTCTTTGACATGTCTTGTGTTGCCAGTCATGAGCTTTCATGTTTTTGAAATGTATGCCAGATATGTAGATATTTTCAGTGGAGCAGTGTCAGTGCTTGTTGCACTGCTGCGTAGATTATCCATCTTCACAGAGTCATAGAATATTCTGAGCTGGAAGGGATCCACAAGGAGTAGGAAGTCCAACAATTAAGTAAGTGGCCCAAACAGGGATCAGACTGGTACTCAGTTGTTCTGATCTTTAAAATAATAATAAAAAAAATATCTGTGTTGCTGCTTTCCTCTTAGCCACCATGGAGAGTAAGTCTGAATCTACTGTCTTCTGGATGTGTGAAAGGCAGTGGAATGGTGCTCTCTCCTTCCTTTCTTTGTTTTCTCACATGTTGTTTGGGCCAGGTTCTCACATGTTCTTGGGACTTATTTCTCCTGAAAGGCTTGCTGGTTCTGTTAGCAGGATCCCATGGCAAACTTGGGACCCAGAGCTTAAACCAGTACAAAACCCAGTCTCCCCTTGTTCCCCCCAGACCAAAAGGAGCTTACCATTTTCTGCAAGTGCTTGCAGGACTTCAAAGACAATTTCTAACCTCTCATGGCTCTCTGCTCTCCTCAGCTGCTTCACCAGTTGTTCAGCAACTTTTGTCATGCTTAGAGCTTCCTTGGCTGAATCTGTGTATGTGATAAAGTCAGGATTTTGAATTTTTATTTGATTAAATGTTTAAAGATATCTCCCTACAATCTGAAGTAATTAGACACTGTCTTTGAAGGCTTTTCCTGTTCTTGTAGCCTCTTCTGTTTCTTTGGACAGCACTGAGACAGCAGAACTCTAACCCTTCTCCCCCACAAGTTTTTTAACTCTTTCTCTGTAATTTCTGTAGACCTCACAGGTGTCAAATTAATCCTGGCTAAATTTCATTGACTTGTACAAGTCCATCTGTAGTATGATTATTTAATATAACAATTGGCACATGTCAGTTTGCTGTAGCAGTATATTTTTTGCCTTGATTAGGTGCTTCTAGTCTTGCTGCCATGCTAAGCATCTGCAAGATGTATGTTAGCAAAGCTTGCCACTGTTTGGCATAGAATACATTTCAATTGAATATGGTATTAAATGATATAACAGATATAACAAGGACAGACCTCCTTAGAGAATAATGTGACAGTGTGATATCATGTTCCCTTCCCTGCATATCCCCCTGAAATGCTGGAAGAAGTAGATGAAATTTTAGCCAGACGATATATAGAGAGTGGTAATAACTTTGTACTTGGTCTTTTTCTTCCATTACTACTCACAACTTGGGTAAAATAGGGCAAATATATTTTAATTTATGGGAAATGCTCTTGCTTCCTAAATTGTGTAAATGAACATAGAAGCTGTTTTAGTAAGGTATAGAAACTTAATTATTAAATAGAAATTAAATTTTAATAAACAAGCTTTTAATGAACCAAATCTGAAGTAGTTGAAACTGTCAATTTATCATGTGAAATTATCCCATCTCTTCATTTGGGGTCAAAAGCTGGCTGTTAAAACTTAATTGTTTTAATGTAATATAAGTAATTGCTAGGACTCCATAAAAGAGTAGTTATTTCTCCAATCCAGATACTGTGGCCAGTTCCTGATTAGATATCAGCAGTGTTTTAAAAACAAAGCCGAAACACCAGCCCTATCCCACCCCAAAAACAAAGGAGAAAACAATCAAAGCCCACAAACCTGTGGGCATGAAAAGGCAGTGACAGTGGAGGTATTTTGCTCTAAGATACAGAAACTTAAAAAAACACCTTACTTACCAAGGTCTGCCAGATTGTACAAGGCCAGTAGAGCAACGTGGACAAGGGGTTCACTCTCTGCATAGTCAGTTAATATTCGGACCAGTGATGGGATCACTCCAACCTTCACCAGCTCTTCCTGAAGGCTGCCTGGTCAGTGAAGCAAAGGTGTTAGAGGTGTTAAATCAGGAACTGATGAAATCGGTGCAAAGGGTCCAACTGAGATGCTTAGCACCAAGGTACTCTGGTTCTTTCTCACAGTGTTAGAATTTGTAAAGCTTTTGGTGGTGGCTCCAGGCTAATATGAGTGTGGAGGAAATGCAAGTTTGGGACAGATTTTTGCTAAACGTCCTGGTCTGACTTTGACTTAAGGTATCAAGCCGCTGTCTCCATCCATGTGCGCTTGTTGAGGAAGGCCCTGATAACTGTTTTCTTTCTGTTTGTAGTTTGTTTTGTAATGAATGAAAGCTTAATGTCTGAAATGATTTTGAGGGTGCCAAGAACTCTACGATGCAAAGTTGGACAGTGATGGTTGCTTAACAGCACGATGGCACTGCTTTTGCAGCAGTGTCTTGCTGGGAGCTGGGCTGCTGATTGGGTGACAGAGTGCATGGCAGACACCAGGAAGGCTCTGGTGCTATTGTAGCACAGGCAATTTGAATTCAAACAAGGAATTGGTGAAGTTCATTTTTCTTTTGTTTAATGCATTTATTGCTGTGTTAATAATAGAATTTATTAAAGCATGTCACAGTTGTCTTGGCAAATCTGTGCTGGGCCTGTGCTCTGCCAGAAGGGAAGCAGATGTACAGCATGGCCATATGCTGCAGCAGTGCTGTGCACAGGAGTTACATGAGCTGGGAATGGAATTTTAGGGAACAGCTTTTTGAACTATTGTGTCATTCTTTGACGAATACATGTAACTCATGGGGAGCTTAGTGGAATCTATACCAGGTACCTGTCATGCTTGGATTTCATAAGAACTGGGAATTAGGCAAATGCATAACTTTCCAAGTAAAGTTGAGCAGATCCACACTAGAAGGATTAGAGAAGATAGGTTGAAGGCAGAGAGTAATGGATATGAGATACTGGGTGAGAATTTCCATATTACTTTCAGTATACAGTGAATATTTTGGGCAGTCTGGGAGATGAAGATAAAAAAAAAATCTTAAACTGTTTAGGGCAAGTAAATGAAAATTCTTTAACTTTTGAGCCCAGTTAGCAAGCTGGTATCCAGGGAATTTGGAGCACAAAGATCTCCTGCATGCAAGCAGTGGTTCTCAGAGAAGACTATTCCTTGCATAGATTGATATCTGTGTGTGTTAGGAAAAAAGAGATTAAAAAATACTTTTTAAACAAGTGTTTTACTTTACAGATGTTCTTATTACTTTGGAAGAAGTCCACGCCATTCAGGATTTGGACCCAAGGCAACTCTGCAAAATTGGTTGATATGTGTGAGGCTCTGCTCCTCTTGTGATTTCAAAGCAGTTCTAACAGAGATGTGCCACTTGAAGTCAAAATTGTAGGGAGGAAGCCCAGAGTTCAGGCAGTGCTTGGGGTGCATTCAACCCAGTGTTTGTGAGCTCTGTGAATTGCATACCTAACTGGAGGCTGAGGTGCATGATGTGCTCAGGTCGGATGAAGTTATGAGTTCCAGGTTGCAATGCCTTGTAAAACAATGCCTTAGAGGCAGGGAAGAGCAGGTTCCCTTCAGAGGATACCTACGGTTATCGTAGCAGATGCGGCCGATGGCCCTCCCAGCGTGCAGCAGCATCTCTTGGTCTGTGCTCTCCAGCAAAGGTATCAGTGCTGGAACCAAATCTGCTTCAATACATGGTATCTTCATTTCCTCTGTGTAGATAAAAGAGAGGAAATTAAACAACTGCAATAGCAACAGCTGGTAGCCGTGAAACAAAATTCAAGAGTGAAAAGATGAAGCTAATGTGCTGTAAGATGCCTTGCAGTAATATTTGAACATGACTTACCATTTTTGGCTATCTCTGAGAGCACGTGGGCTGCTTTCACTGCACATCGTGGATTGCCCTTCAGGATTTTTGCCAAAGTTGGGAAGATCCCACTCCCTCTGAGTAGGTGGAAGGACCTCTGCTCTGCAGTGATAAGAGTGTTAGCAATACCTGCAGTAGGTTTGCAACTGTTTTATTCACATGTTCCTTTGTTTCCTAGAGTTCTGAGTGGATATCTGTGGAATCCAAGCTTCCAATTTAACAATGTCCTTAAAGGCTGTCTGAGTCTGAATGTATGGGCACAGTCATCTGCTTGAATTGCAGCAAGTGTGGTTCCAGCTGATTACTCTGCTTCATGCTGAATTGAAGCAGGAGGTGGCCAGGCAAAGAAGAAAACAGTTTCATCTTCTCTGACTATAAAAGGATGCCTGCATAAGGCATGGGAAGTCAGGGATTAAGATGCTATTCCTGAGGCATGGCCTAGCAATTAATTCTGTAGGTAGGCACAATATCTCTTATTAGACTAGCAATTAGAACAGACAATTCCCTCAGCCTTTTTTCATCAAGAATATGGCCAGCTGGCCTGAAGATAGTAAATCACCATCTGCCAGGAGACTCAAATAAATGCAGGTTTATGTCATTTTAGGAGAATGTGCAAAGGCTTAAGGGACTCTTGTATAAGTAGACTAGAAACTACTTTTAAAATGCCTGACCTGATAGGGTCACCCTAAATTAATCCTAGGAGTTTGTAATAAATAGAATATTAAACCTGGAATTTCTCTGGAGCTTTTGGTATTTTAGTGACCAGAAACTTTATCTGGTCACAGGTAATTTTGTGAGTTTTATACAGAGAGAAAAGAAAGCAACACAGCCTGAGGACAGCTCTAGATCCAGCAGCAATCACTTCTTGAAATAGAAATTATCACAATAAACAAAACCTGCTATGAATTCTTTTGAATTGTGCAAATGGTTAATTGGTGATCCAGAGTGATACTTAACTATCTTCAGTAATAGCCAGGAGAATCCCATTCAAACTTTCAAGGATCTGATCTTCAGCTTCTGTGCCATCTCCACAAAGCCCAAGGTATTCCAGGTGCTTATTCAGGGTTTCTAAACAGAATGGGATAGAAAACTTTGGTGAGCCAGCATGGAAAATATTGAGTTCCTTGTGGTAGTTCTTTTCAGTGCTAATGTCTTAATATAAAATAATTTCCTGAGGGGTCAAGATCTAAATATGCTCATTTATTCCAAGAGCATGAGGTCAAAGGTGGGGTCACTTCTCACTCAGCACACAGCTCTTGTGCAGGCATAAACATGCAGTGATAAATCCTATCTGGAAACAGAAATTAATGTACAATAACTGTGGCAGAGTTTGAGGTGGGGAGGAGAGAGGAATAATTACAGGGCCCATATGAAACCTGTCATTTCTAAATACCTGTTTATCATAAAGACAGTACTTGCAGCTCAGCTATCTACTGTGGCAGTGGCCAGTAGCAGGCCCTGAGAGGATGCAAGAAACAGATGGGGTAAAATACTTCTCCCTTTGTTTCTGCAACTCTGGCCTTTAGAAACATACCTAGTATTTACACCAATATATATCTAATACGTGTTGATAACTTTTATTTGGATTTTTTTTACCTACATAAATTAATTCATAATTTTTATCTCCACATGACACAGTTTCAGTGTTGTAAGAGGAAGATGCTTCCCTTTGGTTTAAAATATTTACCAAAAAGGTCAAAGTTGATGGCCTTTAAGTTGGTGTCGTAAGAGAAAGGAATTATCCTTCACTATTAGCTCTTCCATGTCTGTCATAATCATATGGATTTTGATTGTAGTCCTCTTTTGTAATTCCTCTGCCAATATGCTTAGTATTTACAGAAAATCTGCTATTTCTAGGTCATTTATGAATATATTAAACTGCTCAGGTTCCACCAAAGGTAACCTCTAATAATTTTGCATTTCTCTTGTAAAAGCAGCCTTTATTCAGCTCTTCAGACTTCATCAGATAATCATCTCTCATATCCCAAGATAACTTAGATAAAGGTCATTGAAAGGTTTGTAGAAATTGAAATGCATTAACAGTTTCTCCTTTATTGACCTTCTTACTGGCTCCTTAAAAATATGTTCAGAGACAGGTTGAAACAGGTTGTGGAGGTTCACCTCCATGAAAGTCAGAGAGAATATCCTTTTTCATCATGTCTGTGTTGAGCATCTCTGTGCTTTACTATAATCCTACAATTTACCTGTGCAGAGATCAGACTTCTGCATTTTAATTTCCCACATTCCTTGGAACTGTTTTTGTAAATTCATCCCACTCTTACTGCTTCCATCTTTATTAATGCTGTTGTTGGTCTCAGTGCTGCTCTGCATAGTTAATGATGTAATGAATCATCTTTTAATCTCTTATAAGCTCTGTAGTGTAGCATCCAGTTCTGACAGTTGGTTACCATTTATTTTATTGTTTTGTTAGGAATTTTCTGTCCTTCTAATATGAAGATTCCTCCATCTG
The DNA here is from genome assembly GCA_013401375.1 of Spizella passerina. Taxonomy (NCBI): domain Eukaryota; kingdom Metazoa; phylum Chordata; class Aves; order Passeriformes; family Passerellidae; genus Spizella; species Spizella passerina. Next base: position 22,645 of record WBNQ01027413.1, read on the forward strand.
CTTTCTAAAACAAAAAGACCTAAAGTGACTGCAATTAATGTAAGAAATATTGCTGGAAATCTGATGTCTTAAGCAGTTAATATTTAGGATATAATGTAGAATGTTACCAAAACTGCAGTAAAATAGCATTCCTGCTTTACAAATGCTTTCATTGAAAATGCTGACTCATCAATCATGCCTCAGGAATTATTTTATGAGGATTAATATTTGATCGCTTATTTTTGTTTGGTGAACTCACTCTGTCCCTCATCTCTCCATTAATTAAGGTGAGATTTTTTTAAATGAAAACACATGAATTCAGTGCATACAGGAATTTACCTCTGAGGAACAGAAGTGTCCTGAGCTGTTTTGAAGAGAGGATGAAGTAAAGGGAGCTGAAGTAGAACATAATTAAAAGCTGTTACTGCCTATTGGGAGGAAAAATTATTTGGTTTAAAAAATTAAAAGCAGTTACTTAAAAACAGATTTGCTTTTGTGCTTTAAAGAAGCTGCCATCTCCAGAAAAATAGCTGAATTCATCAGGTCCAGTTCTCTTGCCAAAATTTGCTCAATAAATCATTTTGTGTAAATGAAGTATACAGTAGAATGCAGCTTTTTTACACACAAAACCAGAAAAAACCCCAAACCACCTGAGCAACCTGATAGTTGAATCAGGTTTGATCTTAAACAAAGATCTAGTGGGAGTGGGCAGAATGCTACAGCTGCTGATTGAGCAACAAGAAATAAATTAGAAGCCTGTGAGATTGAATTATCTACTGAATTCTGCTATCATCTTATCAAGACCCAAAATGTGTTGGCATTTTACTCCTAGTACTGTGTTCTCTAATTAGAGCAATAGTGATGTTTACAAATACATTTCTAAAATATTTCTAATTAAGATTTATAAAGCTATGGAAAGGCAGGATTTCTTAAGATGGAGGAGGTTGTTTTACAAATAACAGAGGACGGTCTATACTGGTGTCTCATTGGGTCAGTACAGTGGTAACTAATCTGGATGCTTTGTCATTTCTCCAGAAAATAGATAGTAGAAAGTCTGTCATCATGCATGTGGTGGTAAAGTCCTTGTGAAACATCCCTCTGGTTTTGGTCTGTACTATTTTGAAATGAGTAGTATGAGTGGTAGCTGACTGACATGTTGCTTCTAAGACTTCACAGAAAGCAGCATTTAACTATAACTATTAAAATACTGAACCCTTTTCTCAGGGATTCAGAATTTTATCATGCTTGTTATTCATAAAACATAACCATTAACATAACCAGCTTGGGACTGATTCCTCAATACTCCTTGTGTTTAAATCCATGCTTCTGCAGGGGCAGTGAAGCAGACACTTTAGACAGTTATTTATGTGAAAAGCAGTACAGCATATACAGCTTGTGACTAAAACTGACCAGAATAGGGTATTTATTTCTGCTTTGTGAAAAATTCTGGGGTGCTGACATCTTGTTTCATCCCGTGCTGGAATAGATTGCTGGCACAGTGGAGCTAGAGGCAAACCAGAAGGATTTGTTTCAGGTTTTTGCAGCAGTGGTTCTTGGCCAGCTGGGGCTGCGTGGCGGGGAGCCAGGCTGGAAGGGTACCAGCCAGGCCAGCCAGTTGGTCACACAGCAGGGACTGCCCGCCCCCTGGCCTCTGAGGAGGCTTTTAGCAGAATAAACATCTTCTGAAGGAATACTGCTTGTTCTCTTGAATCAGCATTTCTGCTAGAATATCCCTCATCAGCTGTAGTGATTCACCGTAGAAGAGAGGGAAATGGGCACTCATTGCCTGCAGGGCCTGAGTTTAGCAATCTCTTGAGACTGAGGTACAAAAGGCCTTTTTCTTGAGCTGAAGGCACAGATTATTAATTCACACATAAATCTGTACATAAGATACTGAGTAAGAGACATAGGAACCGGTCTTCTGCTGTGGGAGTTGGCTTTTGATCATCCTAATGAGAGCAGGGACAATAGTGCAGAAAACGTGCTGTAGCACAGCAACTTCAGGAGGCTTCTGCAGTGGGGAGAGAGCCATGAGGAGTGAGCTCTTTGGATCCCTTGAACCACTGCTGTGTCAATTCTCAATGCTGGTTTTGACCGATAAAGTCCTCAGGGAGTGAGAGAATCCCATACATCTCTCTCTTTCAGCAAATGATTTTGCCCCTGCTGAAACAGCAATGGCTTCTGATTTTTGTCCTTTTTATAGCTGCTCACATGTGTAGAAATTTTCTTTTTTTTCTAGAGCAAGTATAGATTCTATGCTTCAATATAAATACTTCTCATGGTATTACTTATTGTTACTTGGGTCTTGAGCAGTGTGAGGTCAGTATGAGCCAATTTGAGGGCTTGAAACAACTTAATCCAGACAAATGCCTTGTGTTTTGCTGCCTCATCCTGCAGTAATTTCACACACTAAACTTATTCTTCTGTCACTTAGTTTTAGTATACTTTAGAAGGTTCTTCCATGGCTATTATCATCAGCATTATTCAAAACAGAAAACAAGATAATGTGTTTTTCCAGAGTATAAAGATGAGGTAGTTATTTACAATAGAGGTCTATTTAGCTTGTCTAATGTCTCTGGTAATAGATGATTAAAGAACAGGAAAAGCAAACACTATATATCCTTTCCCAGGTATGCTTTCTTGACTTAGAGTCATCAGCTCCACAGGGATCTTCTTTGGTGGAAGTTTCATGTTGTTTAATTGCACTTAAATTCATTAAAGTATTCATGCTAAATTTGTTTGTAATTCAGCTTGCAGAACATGGACTAGAGATAAATGCCACAAAATAACTTTGGATTGAGAGAGAAAATTAAGAAGTTAATTTTTTTTCTTGTTTAAATTGTCATCTTCTCTTGAATGTAGTTTTTGGTAAATGCATTGTATCACCAGGGCAGGAAACATAAGTCTCTATTTTGAGGTATCCTGTGTAACAGCTGAGGGATGAGGGTTAGGGTTGAGAAGCTCCTAGAGTTCTGCAGCTCAAGAATAGCTGAAAAGCCTAAGATGTAGCCTGAAGAAACTAAAATTTCAACTCATAATACTGCAAAATAGCTGATAGGTCTGTCTAGTAATATAATTAAAGCAAAAATAATAGTTGACCTGTATTCATGTTAGTGTGGCAGCCTGCAAAATCATGTAACTGTAAGTCTCCATTTTCTCACAGTATTTTTTAAATGCTCTTTCCTGAAATAGATAAAATAATTCCTGGTTTGTTGTGGCATGTCCTAAATGAAGCTATGGTAATAAATATACCTGTGTGCTGAGTAGAAGTATTACTGTATAGTAGTCAAAATAAAGCTCCAGGTCTCCTAGTCTGGAAATGTGATATTAAATTTGTTTCATATGAAACATGAAGGTGTAAGTTGGGGATGGAGAAGTCCAGGAGGGCTAGTGAGTGTGTGTTTTAAGAGCAAATAAAGCCTGTAAGGTCAAACACATTCCTGCTGGCTGTGAGTGCTGCAGCTCCATGATTACAGCATTTTGCTGTAACCAAGGGTAGAAGAAGCTGCTGCTTTTGATTTTGTTACCAGGGAAGGGAGGAGAAAGATACAATTCAATCCAAGGCAAGATTTTTTTTTTAATTTCTCCAGTGGTGAATTATTGTATTTCATCTCTAGAAAGTCATGCAACTGTTTTGAGACTGGGCTGACTTACATTCTTTCCAATAGAGCTATCTTATCTTGGTACATGAAGTAGAGTATTGGAGGAAAAGATCCTCCATCTCTTCAGACTTTCAAACCCATGGCAAGGAAATTGTCCTATAAATCAGATAAGCTATTATCTCTGTCTCCATGGAAAGCCACTTATGGCCATGTTAAAAGATACATTTTGTGTCTTTGTCACTGCACTCAGGGGTGATGAGATGTAGGAGAAAAATCACAAGATTAAAAAGGACCTGGGGAGAGAATTTAAAACTAATATCCTGAGGATGAAAGGGATATAATTATGAACAACTCCTGACCTGGCTGGTTTTTAACTCTTGTTCCTCTGTATTCATCAGCAACTCTCTTCAAGGAGGAAAGGAGTAGGAATGTATGAGTATAGTTTTTCCTTGAAGGCTGGAGCCCTACCATTTCCTGGGAATTGAAATATCTCCTCCCACCCACTTTCAGAATCTAAAAAGGCCCATCTTTTCCTCAATAATCTTTTCTTCTGGTTTAGGCTATGGGTAATTATCCTCAGTGTTAATGGCAAAAAAGTGTGCACTAAAAATACCTCTTGCATAGAACTGGAAAACAGGGGACAGCCCACTGTCTTGTCCCCAAAATCTAGCCTTTGCTCATTGCTTTTGCCGCCTTTCTGGACTGCATTGGCCCAGCCTGAGCTCCTTAAAGTATTCAAAGTCTATGATCCCATGGGCTGGACCTTTGAACGTTTTACTATTCAAAAACCTGAGAAAGCATCAGATTTTAAAGGACATTTTCACTGTTTAGCCTGAGACATAGGTGGAAGGGCTGATGAAGACAGGAATTTAAACCTGACTGGCTAGTACTTACAGTAATGTTCTCTATTAATCACAAGGATTTAAAAAACTTTCTATAATCCATGTCTAAAATTCTCTTAATTGTCACAAATCAGGTAGGACAGCCACAAAAGCTCTCTTTGATATGGTGTCATGCATGGCTTTTTTTTAATTTGAAAATGAGGCAAAGAAATCATGTAGCAGTAAAGTAGAAAAAGAAACTGTGATGGATGGAAGAATTCAGAAAACTAGTAGAGAAATGCAGGCTCAGAAGAGGCCCTGATAAAAGGAGATACTGATATTCTTGTGGTAACCCAAATGGATAGATTGTTATGGTGAGAAAAAAATGGCAATTGATTGTAAAATGGAGATTGTTTGGGAGGGGGGAAGTAACTTATATTTTTATAATTTTTGGCTTTATTCTTGGGTAATTGAATTCCACCAAGGAGGCAGTCCAGCAAAAAGGGTGCCTGGGGAAAGCTATGGGTGGAAAGCAGATCCTCTTGGCTTGTGGCTGATGTTATACCCTGTGGAGTCAACATGAAAAATGGCTGCAGAACCCTAACTGAAAGCAGATAAGAGGAAAAATATGATAACCTAAAACAGGTCAGTGAGATAAGTCAAAATAAAGCCAGTCAAGTGCGGTCAGGGAGAACATGTGTGCCAAAGAGCATGAAAAGCTGCTTAATTGTGTTCCATTAAACTTGTTCCTTTTCTGAGGGATGGAGAATAGGGGTAAAATTCATTTTAGTGTACAGGTATCACAATGTTGCAAACTTGTGTACCAATATGTGCCTTTTTACCTGCCTGATAATTTAACTGACTTAGTGCTTAGGGAATAGGTCTGTTGGACATACCCCAGCTTCACTGAGCCTGAGCTCCCAGATATTCCAATTTATTATGCAAGATAAGGAAATTCTAGAGCCAAAGGCTGGAAGTCATGCTTGCAGAAATAGCCTCAAATATGCTGTGCTCAAAAGCAATGAGTAAAGCACCATCAGCACAATTTGTGTTTGGGTAATATTTTCAGGTAGGTTTTTTTATAAACAAGGGGTCAGGATACTTGATGGTTTAAATCAAAGTTCAACTTCTTTCACAGTTGTTTGGTTCCAGGAGGTGTTGATTTCATCATGTATTGTGAAAGAGGAGTAAATTGTCAGAGCAGCAAAGCTACCTGTGAGCAGATAAGCAATCAGACAAATTGTGGCAGTTGGGGATAAATTGGCTTCATTTATGGAAATGAATGAAATTTCTGTTTTGGTCACTGGAGATCTAGTTTTCTGCATTTGTTGAGTGATGTTGGTCTCTAAAGATACCTTTGATCATGCAGTTAATATACATGTTAAGTTTTGCAGCATACAGTGAATTAAAGGAACCCTTCCCTATGGTTATCATGTGTGTATGGGAAGTGGCCCGTAGCCTTAGCCAAATAACATTCAGTCTAATTTTCCTGGCTCCCTAAATTTAGCTTGAAGAGCTGTCAGTGGAGAAAAAACCAATTAGACTCCATGGCAGAGAAAACACTAATTTCCTTTGGCTGACAACTCCTACAAGGGGCTTTTTGGCCAAGCAAAAGAACAGCTGTGAAAAAGCAGAAGCCTTTTTTCTGCTATGAAAGCACCAGCCCAGCCCTCAGCTCTGCCTGCTAAACAATCTGCTGGGAGAGGAGGTGGATGTTGGGCACGGCTGCCAGAGCAAGGAGGCCCCACCAGGGAGCCAGAGCCAGGAGACCAATGGGAGGGATGGCAAATCACAAAGCAAATGCAATTATTGGCCTTTTGTGCCTTGACTCCACCTAAACAGGCACAGCATAAAGGTTCCACTGTCCAGATTAAAATTCCTGAATTTCTAGGTTTAATTAATGATGGCTTCTCTGCAAGTTAATTCATAGGCCTGAGCATTTGTCTGTTCTTGTGTATGACAAATGTTGTTTGAAGAGCTATAGTACAAAGATATATTGTAGGCCTGGGAAGGGCATTCATTTCTCTTTTTCTTCTCTGGTACAATGCCAAAAAAGTGTATTTTGTCTGCAACTTGTGCCTGTCTTGTTCTTGCTAATTGCTTGTATGACTCCAGTCAAGATCTGGAGAAAGCCATTGAGAGAGGAGGGTTTCATTCCTGCACTGTTGAAAATAAGGGTATTGCATGACCTATGGAGTGAGGGACCTTATTAATCTCCAGAATAAAGTGGACAGTAGTGGAATTTGCCTAAATTCTGTCAAATATAAAATTATTTTGTGGCACTGTCGGAAATTCTGTAGTGCTGAGTATTATGACTTTGATCCTGACATGTGCATTTAACCTATTTTATAATGAGAGATGTGAAGAGGATTCTTGGAAGACAGTATTGAAGTGGGTTGCATAATGGACGTGTCAGGAATATTTTTTTCTTGCTTAGTGGATGTGTGTGTTTGGATATTTGTATGCAGTATAAGAGATTTTGTACCATAAAAAAAAAATCATTCTCAGTTCTGACACACATTTTAAAAACTATGGCCTTATAAGCTCTAATGGTGCTTAATGCAAGTAACACAATGCTGTAAGATGTGACCTACAATTTAGACCTCTGCTCCAAACCCAAGTTGCTCAGCAGAATCTGCTTACTTGTGCATCAGTTTTTCAATACCTATAAAGTGTTACTTTTATGCTTGTTCCCAGAAGAGCAAAAATGATCAGATTTTAAGTGTATGCAGGTGGACACAGGTGTTTTAGTAATTTTGAAAATCTGATTTAAAAATTTTTTTTGCTGGCTAATTTCTTTGTTTTAACTTAATTAATTGAATTAATTAAATTAAATTAATAAAACAACATTTTTAATGATGTTGACCTGGTTACTTGTGATGTGTGAGTAGATTTGAGCTCTGCTGCACAAGTAGGTTGGTGTTGTCTGGGAATTGAAGGTTGCAATAAGATTTTCCTGGACAAATTCATGTTTACGTAATGCTGTAATTTTAATGCTTTTTGATATTACCTAGAACTATCTGGTTTAAGACTCTTGGCAGGTTTATCTCAACTTTATTTGTCTGGAAGAAGTACTTGCAATCAATAGAAATTATCTAAATAATTGTATTAATATCAAAATTAGTTAAGTGGGTGGCAGGGGCTTTTGAGAAAAAGCAACATTTAATAAAGGGAGGGAGAGACTGTGTCTGAGTAAGTCCTAAGATTCTTTTGCTGAGCTTGCCTTGGCTGAATTTCTTTGTGGCTAGATTTCTTCCTATTGTTCTACTCTTTTTTTGCACAAATAGGTTAAATAATGATAAAATTATTTGAATAAAATAGTTTTGATATGCTAGATTAACATCTGCATTGAACAGCACTGATTCCAAATACTTCTGATATTTCTAATAATCTTAAAATAGTCTCTAATTTGTAACATGGGGTAATTTCTTTTAAGTGGATATTTGTGTTTCTTGTCTGGAATTGGTGTTTTTGAAGGAGTTTCTGCAGAACTTTCAGTAAAGCTGAGCTGCTTTTATTCCCAAATGTTTTTAGACTTGACAGGATATAGTTTTGTACTCTTAACTACAAAGGACCATAGCAAAGTCCCCATTCCAGTTTATAAACAGCAATATATTGTCACTGTCCTTACCTGGACTGGACCCTGAGTAAAGTGCTTTTTCTGTAGAGATTTAATTTAAATTGTAACTCCATTAGAAAACAGCTTCCCCTGAAAATTTGATTTTGATATTAGAACAGTGAAAAGGTAATAAGGTAATTTAGCTCTTTCCAAGCAGCTCTGTATTTTACTTACTTAATTTAGGGTTTTTTTAAATGCACATGGAAAGATCCCAAAGCACAAGAATGATAAGTTAAGCAAATGGATATTAAGATACTTGGATTGCAACAGAGCAAGAAGATGGGGATTGTTTTTTCTTTTATTTTTTTTTGTCCAGATTGTTGGAGACTCTGTGATAGAAACAAGTCCTTAGAAACAGAAAAGATGGACATGTACCAGGTACGAGCCTTCAGACACAATCTCATCCTTCCTCAAGTACAAGAGCTTTGTTTCACAAAGCACCTCAGAAATGAGGCTGAGAGCCTTTGAGGAGTTGGTTCAAAACTGGTTTTGGGACCCTGTCTGCCCTCCTGCAGCCTGGGCAGGTCAGGATGGCTTTATTGCCTTTGGTGCAGTCTGTTTCTAGTTCTAAAGAAGAAGAGCAGCTGCATTTTCATTAGGTTCTAGACAGCAATAAGTTTGCTGACTCTGATTTATTTAAGTGCATCTGATGCAATGCTTTAAAATCAAGAAGGAAAAGCAACTTATATTAAAAGCAGCAGCTGTAGGTTTTGCCTATGGTATTGATGTATTATGGGTTTATAATGCTGTTTGAAGCAAATGGCAGGGTGCTGGGGAATGCTGAAAACTGCACACACAAGGACTTTATAATATTTTCCAGACTGGCTTTAGTATTTTCAGTTGTAAGGAAGGTAGCACAGCCTACACCTAAAAATGATCTAAATTGTTATATGATTTTACAGGAATTAATGGTTTTGGTTTTTTTTTTTTTTTAAGATAAGTTTGACAAACCTGTACTTAAAAGTGTGGGTTTCTGTTTGTCATTTTTTTATTATCCTGCCCAGGGTTTTGTACTTGGGCAGCAGAAACAGTGCTGTGTGAGTAAAATCAGGCTGGAAAGAGCTGGAACAAAAGCGGGCATAAAAATTTTGAGCCGCAACCAGCAAATATATCAAAAGGATAAGCCTTCTGAGCAGAACATTCAGAAACTAGGACAGGTAGACATAAATGATGTAGGAGTAGAAGAAACAATCCACCAGGTTCAGCTGTCTCCACCTGAATTGCAATAGGAAGTCAGTCCTATAGAAATGATCTGTGGAGATCATTTAGAGATAGTTTAGCCAGAAGCAATGCCTGTCTACTACTAGTTTAGTCGCTGATGTTTTGTGCCCATCTCTCTGACTGTTTAAAGTGTTTTTAAGTTAAATTTTGACCTGCTTTTTTTATCAGTGTCCCAAAACTACTCAAATGTTTAGCTTGACTTGAATAATCATTTAATTGACTAGGAAGGTAATTACTGTAAATGGCAGCTCAGTTGTCAGACTGCTCTTAAAGAGAGATTATTTCACCCTTAAACGTATTGAGTATTACTAAGATTAGTTCTGCTGATGTCACGAGACCCAGCTGTGACGTGAGTTCATCACATGAATGAAAGTGGAAGGCTGAGCCCTTTGATCCAGTTAGGCAATACCTTGGAATGATCTGGAAATTAAAGTCTCAAAGGTATATTTTAAATCCAGTATGAAAGATATTCCTTTCACATGGAAAGGTCAGAGCTAAGGGCTTGTACTCCAGCTTCCCTGTGCTGAGGGTTGAGTCATAAAGAAGTGTATTCAAAGGCTGGACCACCTAAATGCAGCTCCAGTCCTGCCAGTAGTGCTTGGCAATGTGCAGCATGTATGCAGAGGCACATGTGAGCATATTTGCTTTGATGGATGTTGTACTGTCAATAGAGAGGAATGAATTTCAGTTAGCTTTCAAATGCTTAACTTTCACAAGAACTCATCATTCTCCAGTGCTTTAAGTTCCCTTTTCATTGCCATTCTTATAATTTACTACTTTAAACCAGCCTTAATTTTCATGTGACTTTAAGTGTTAAGTATTGCTTGAAATAGAAGACACAAGAATTTTAGGTTACCTATAGTATTGCATTTATCATAGAACTACACCTGTATATTTAACGAGTCTAAATTAGTTTTCTATTTCTGTCACATATATCTGCAATTTGTAGATGAGAGAAAATTAAGCACAGACTAGAGATTGTATCTATCTATAGTTAACAAGAGCTTTACTTACCCATAAAAGCTGTAGCTCTCCAGAATGGGGACAATAAAGAACAGCTGATCTGTACTGTGAGTCTGTGTCCTTTACAGCTACCACGCTGTGAGTAAGGGGGAATATTTTATAGCTTTCAAGCTGATGAGCAGCCCACAGCATGCTCACTCTTTCCTCCTCCTGCCTTTTTCTGTGACCCTGCTCTTCAAATGCATCTAATACTCCTTAATTACTTAATCCTCCGCCACTACTTTTGTTTCCAGTTCTTAGATGTCATTAACAGAAATGGAAACATAGTAATTATCACACTGCGAGAGATACTTTCAGATCTCCAAAACAGTTTTTACTGAATTTCCTTTTGCTGTCATTCAGAAGAGTGATTATTGAATCTAATAAGGGACAGAGCTCCAAGAGAAACTAGATTAGGATTGCATCTACTTGCAGTCAGATTTAAGTGTTCCTAGAAGCTGATTCTAAGGTCTAGCCAAAATTATCCATACCTGGGCCTCACCTGGGAGGTGCTAAGTGCTTGAGAAATGGTCCAAGCCCTTTACACTCATCTTTCAAGTCTGTGGCTAAAATACAGGAGAGGTTGTTTGTTTTTTTTTCTGTAAAGGAAACTTTAGAGCCTGAAGTACCATCTCTGACTTACTGTTTTTAATCAAGTAGAATGCTTTCTGAAATATTCTTAATTCTTATTTTGTAATGGTTATTAAAAAAAAGCATGGCTTTAAAAAAAAGGTTATCAAAAATGGCTGGTTTTGAAGCAATAGTTTGAACATGATGATTTGAAAAATAATATAGTTTTTTTTTTCTCCCTGTTGCCTTTCCAATCCCACTTTATGGGAGTTGAATCTCTAATAAATAAGAGCCAGTTATAGGACAGCTTATGAAGCATGTGCTGTGTTCTATTTGGGATGCATTACAACCCCCTAGTGTTGCTGCAGCCTGAGCCAGAGGAAATGCTGTCTGCCAGTTAATACTATTTAAAGATTGTTCCAGTAAGCAGATTGAGCTTCCCAGTGTGGTGCTGCTTGGTGGGGGCTGTGTGGTGCAGTCTGTGGTTGTAACACTGGCTCCAAGTCTGTAGCGACCTAAAACTTCACTGCACCATGGAATTATAATCACTGTGGTGATTAGAACGCTGGAGGGAGTTTAATTTGCTGACTCTTAAAAAGCAATCTGATAATGAGTTTGGAGCCTGAGGATCCTGTAAAGGAGGTGGAGATGTTTTACTGACGCTCTTGCTCGATAATTAAAAAGCCAGTCCCTTTGGCTGGGCTCACAGAGAGGGAGGATGAGCTGAATTCTTTCTGGCATAATTTGTTTTTTCCAATTGAAATGACACATGCTGCAAAGTTGCATGTGAATTGGAAAATAAAAGTCCTAAGGCAAAGATTGCTACCTTACAGGCTGTAATGGGGAAAATTCTTGTGTCTATTGCATTGTTTGCATTGTCACATCCAGAAAAAGTGCTTTTTACAGATATGGAGAAGTAGAGCATGTATGCTTCACTGCTTAAAAGGGACCAAGATCAGTCATGGATTAAGCTGCATGTCACAAAATGATGAGACCCTCCTGCTGGTTCAGAGATCAATGAGATGAGCTGGTTCTTGTTGGCTTTTGGGTATCAAAGGTACCACTGTTTATTGAGGTCAGAGTGCAGGCTGAGGCTCAGGCAGGATTGCCACATGCTGCCAGCATGGCCAGAGGTTGGGATATTTCTGACATGCAAGCAAGGGGGGTAAATGTTACCGTTTTATGGGCACAGCTGATAAAGTGTGAAGCTCCAAAAGACACAAGAACCAGAGAGGATGAGTAGGTGGTGGTACTGCAGCATTAGGCATGCCAGACACATTCGTTCTCCATAGAGGCCAGTTCCAGGGTGTTCTGAAGTCAACAGGAATTTTTTCAAAGAAGCTGGATCAGGCTGATGGATATGCAGAAAATGGTAATCATGAAAAAAAAAATTAACAGTTTTTCTTGGTAAAAGACTGAAAATAACAAAGGAAACAAAATGAGGTATATAGTAAATGGGTGAAGACAAGTAAGAAATCACATCAGATAAACACATCTTCAGTGTTGTTCATCATCTTGCTGCAGTGAATAATAATGGGGGAACAGAGGTTCATAAGACTGCATAAAGCACTGACAAGCAGCCAGGTATGGAAATGCTGTGCCAAATGAACTGTGATTTTATATGCAAACTAATCTGTTTCAAAGATTGACAAAATAAGATGGTTTGGGAATCCAAATTTATAGAACAGCACTGTCAAGCTAAAATACCTTTTTTGTTTGCACATAATCCTGGAAATCTGTTGTAAGAGACACTGCACAAGATTTTTACCAACATCAGGTACTGATTGAGCTGGGTGCTGTATAAATGCACAGGGACCAATTTTTGCCCTGGAAAGGTTTACACCAAACTGAAAAATCAAAAGCTATCTCATCAGTAACCTGGTAGAGAGTCAGTGGCAGAGGCAGTGAGAGGAACCAGCAGTGTCCCTGCTCCTCAGGTGAGGAACAAGCTCAGCTCTGGTGAAGCATTAACTGGTCAGCACTGCTGAGAGGGACGAGGTGCTTGGGTCTCAGGCAGGCCCTATGCCTCTTCAGCTTCTGAGGTAAAGCTGGGCCTCCATTTGGGGTCCTGAGCTGGATTTATGCCTCCTCTTGGAGGCACATCCCAGGACTGATAGGCAGGCAGAAACTATTTTCTCTGCAGATACCAATGAAAAATCTTCCTTTCAGCAAAAGAAATTATCTAGAATAAATGGATGAGTCTTTCTTCCTTTCTTAGTTGATGGATTGCTTCAAGTTAAGTTAATCTAATATTCTGCAGTGTGATGTATCTCTCATCTGCAGCTTAATTTTCTGCTTTAATTTTTTACAAGGTGGAAATGTGATTCATTTGATTGTGGCTTCAAGTAAACTGTCCTCTTCCCTGGAGAAAAAAAAAGTGGACAGTGTGTATGAGTGCTGATCTGAGCAGTAAAATACCAGGAAAAGACTTATTGGAAAGGAATTTCTGCACTGGGGAATATAATCTGATTTATATAGCACTGTTTATCTTCTCTGCCTTTGAATACTAGTGAAAGGGTATTTTGGTCTGGTTCACAGGTCTGGTAGATGAAGTTATTTTGGGAAACATCAAAAGATTTTTAGAACAGGAACTATCATTTTACTTGCTCAGCATGAAACTTCTGTAACTGTGATGAAAATAACCTAACAGAACAGAAGGGAGAGTGGAGGAGTTAGAGCAGAGGGTGAGCATATCTGAGAGGAGAAGCAAGCTGCAGCCTGTGGTTGTGCTTCAGTGAACTGCTTTGGGGAATGAATTGGGAATAGGCTGATCTACAGCAGCACATTAAGATGCACAGCAAGTGCCATCCTTTTCATGGGGACACAGGGAGCAGTGCCCAACATCACAGCACTCCAAAAGATGTGGCTGCACCTCCCTGCATGCTGCTCCAGCTGTGTGCAGGGCATCAGAGATTTATTGCTCTCTGCAATTCAGATTTCTCTGAAGTACTTTGATGAGGAATCCATGTTAGCAAATACCATTATTGAGTTTACATGTCTGATTTATTATGAAAATCGTTATATACTTTTATAGGTAAATACATGTAATTACAGCTACCAGAGTTCTGTCCAAGATTTCCTGAAAAGAAGCACACACCTCTATTGTGCGCTGGATTTACTCTGCATGTTCTTGTGCATGTTGGATTTGATCTGAGCAGGCTGTTTCTCCTGTGTTTTTTGGTGTTTTAACATTCTCTTGTAACTCCAGGCTAGAGTAGGCTACAGATAGCACCAAATCCAGGGCAGATTGCCACTATGAACATGTAGCACTCTGGTCCCTATATATACTCACTGGAGACAGAATTTATGCATGTCCAGGGACCATGTTTGGATTTCTGGCAGTTTGGCCAGGGTTTTTCAAATGGGGTATAGCTAATGGTCATATTCTCAAATTGAACATTTCCTGATGGTGAAAAAAGACTTGTTCAATAAGTGTATGAATTGCTACTGTCACTCTTCTTTCACCTTCAGACTGGTTTAGCTTGGTATTCCTAATTAATTAAAAGCAGCAACATTTATAGTGACACTCACTTCAGGTGTCCTTTCTTTGTACATCCATAAAGTATCCTGCAAATCTATTTATTTTTCAATAGTTCTGTCTGTCTCTGCTCTCCCCTACTGCAATTTTTATGCACCACTTCTTGCTTTCTGTTTTGTTTGGTGCTGGTGCACTAAAAATATACATACACCCACAGGTTTTTATGCTTTTTAGTACAGAATAAAAATACTAAATGGAAAGCATCAGATGCCTGTCAGCCTAAGTATCTTTAGCTGAGGGAAAAACTACCACCATATCCTGCCTTTCCCTTGACTCACATTTCAAAGCTTTTCTGGAGATCCTTGTAATGGTCAGAGACTTGATGAAATTGAAGTCTGTGATTTTAGGAACCAGAAAGAAGCTACCCTTTCTAAGGAAAGGGGGAAGGTAGAAAAGATGTCATTTCAGTCCTCATTACGAAGAGATGCTTCTGGAAAGCAAAGAAAGGACTAACGGGAATAGATGTGATAATTTGTGATCCTGGCAGAATTTAGCTTTAGTCTGGAAGCTTGCATGTGATGATTCAAGTTGTTGGTAAGGCTGCAATGCTCTGGTTTCTCCGCTGTGTGAGTCACTTTTATGAGTCCCACATGCTAATGTTTCTCAGAGTTTTCAAAAGACTATTCTTAATCTTGTTTGGTGCTGGAACAGTGTCATGGAAGAAGGTCAGGTTAGCTCCAAGGCATGAGCACCATTAGTCTCAGGAGGATGGCCAAATCACTCTGTGCTGAGGAATGAGTTCTGTGTGCAATGGATTTGGGTTGACTATCCTTCACTTCTGCAACATTTTAAGGAGTGCTGTTGGGACAAGTGTTTTCTGTGGGCTCAGTCCAGGTCATTCACCCTCTTGAGTTTCACTTCTACTTTGCCAGTCTTGCACTTCAGTCCTAGTGGACCAACAGCCACCTCTGCTGTGATGCAGGCTGCTGCTGCTGTGTGTTTGTGGCAGTCTGGTGGGTTTGTGCAGAGGCTGCTGCTGTGTGTTTGTGGCAGTGGGGTGGGTTTGTGGAGATGCTGCTGTGTGTTTGTGGCAGTGGGGTGGGTTTGTGCAGATGCTGCTGTGTGTTTGTGGCAGTGGGGTGGGTTTGTGCAGATGCTGCTGCTGTGTGTTTGTGGCAGTGGGGTGGGTTTGTGCAGATGCTGTTGCTGTGTGTTTGTGGCAGTGGGGTGGGTTTGTGCAGATGCTGCTGCTGTGTGTTTGTGGCAGTGGGGTGGGTTTGTGCAGATGCTGCTGTGTGTTTGTGGCAGTGGGGTGGGTTTGTGCAGATGCTGCTGCTGTGTGTTTGTGGCAGTGGGGTGGGTTTGTGCAGATGCTGCTGTGTGTTTGTGGCAGTCTGGTGGGCTTGTGCAGAGGCTGCTGCCCACAGAAGTCCTCAGGCTGCTTGAGAGGCTGTGGCACAGACTTGTACAGGTGCAGCTGTGTCTGAACGACTGTGTGTGGAGATTTTTGTCTTTGCAGGTTTTTGTTAAAGGGGTTAAAGCAGAGCTAATACTTTCCTTTCTCCCTGGAGCACTGAGGCCTTAGTAATTAGGTAGTGAGTCCTTGTGGTGAATTAGAAATCTGTGAATTGCATGAAGGCAGTAAAGCCTAAGCAATCTCAGTGCACATTCCTGAGCTCTGCTCTGTGCGGCAGAAGCTGGGGATCTGTGTGACCAAAGGACAGCATAATTACAAACCATTGCCACCCTCTTTTACCTGGGAAGCCTTTATCATCATGAGTACAGGACAATTTTCTATTCCTTGCTTCTCTCACTGTAATGAGCAATTAGCATAGTAGCAATCCTAGCCTGTCAGAGGTTAACTCTCTTGTGAAAAAAGAAAGGGGGGAAAAAAAGCAAGAGAACTTTTCTATGGGTTCCCTGGTTTTGTTGGGGTTCAGAGATGTTATGTACTTTCATGTAACTTACTTTCAAATCCTGTTTTTTTCCTCAGGACCTTGGTAAGAAACTTTGTGAAAGAAAATTAATGAACTTTTTTTAGACACTAAGCCATGGTTAAGGGAGTATCAATGATGATCTGGAGGGCAAATGAGCAAATCCCTTGTTTAGGAGAACTGTTCTGCCACTATGCATTTGGAAAATATTTTAGATACTGTGTGGAGCAGGCAGATTTTAAATTAGCTATAGATTTTTCATTCTTCCTGTCTGGTTCAGTAAAAAGATAATTTACTTCATAACATGTGTCACAATAGAGGCTGGCTACACAACAGAAACTTGGTTTCAGAAAAGTTTTTTGATGTTTTGACATTTCATTTTCTTCTACATTGGAAGATATCAGCTTTATTTTTATGCTTCCACAACCTGAGCTGTGCTGGGGTATCATCTCTGGAATTGAAACCTTGGTATTTCAATTAGAAGGCTGCAGAGATACCCAGCTAGGCTCATAAAGCTGGTTTGGGAATGGGCTGTGATGCACACACCTCTGTTCTGCCTACTGTCTGCTGAGTGTAGGTTTAGAAGAGAATTCATTCAGGTATATCCAGGATTTTGGTATTAGGGCCAGAGCAATAAGAATGTCTCCCTGGCATAGACAGACCTAGCTCCAACCAGCCTTTCTTAATGAAATGGTTATTGATATGTCTCCAAAATACTTAGGCTTTCACTGAACTTTTTGAGCCAAAACTCTTCCGATAAATGCTAATTATTTTCATCCTTGTGTGACAACATGTTGAGCACAAAAGGAAAGTTAGATCCTGCTTTCTGCAATTATTACATTTATTGCTCAGGGATAAGGCTTAGAAGCAGCTATTAGATTCAGTTATTTGTGCTTTATCTCTGTCAGGCTCAGAGAACTCATGTATTTGACTGCAAAATTCAAACAACACTGCAAGGACTAACATTAGTGAAATATTCACTATCTTTTATGCCACTTTTTAATTACCTATTGTTATACGAATCCTGCTGTTCTTTTTCAGTTTATAATGGAGATCAGAGGAATTGCACTGCTGAGATTAATTTTTGGTGTCAGTTCTTTCTAAGGCCCTCTGAGTATTTGAGGGTTTGCTTCCAATAGTTTTCATTAATAGCTAGAGGTTTTTTTAGGCTGGTTCTCCTTTAGTTGCACATGCTGAGGCTCAAGAGACAGATTCAAAGCCCAGTGAATGAATTCTGACTTGAGCTGCTCTATTTCCAGCTCTCTGTCTCCTGAGGCAGTGAACATTGTAATATCAAGAGAAAGAAGCAGGTGGGTCCTACAGCTCAGCTGTATAAAAAAATGACCAGTCCTCACTTAGGGATATTGGAAGATCATTCCAGCTGGCCTTTGGAGGGACTCCAGAACACACAGAGAACTCAACCATGCTTGTTCCTTGTGAGAGATTCCTGAAATGAAATGCTCTTCTCCAGCACTTGAGTGGAGAATTCCCTGTTCTGAAGAGTAGCAAAGCAATCCAGCACCCTCGTTGTTCAAAGAAAAGGGTTTGTGCATTTTGTTCATGGTATTATAAAATTGCTTGGAAGGTAAAACAATTGCTTCCTTTTTTTTTTCTTTCCTAAGAAAACCAGAAATTATTGAAACTGCCTGAAATTCTGACTTTGTAGGGCATAGAAGAGCCTGTAAAATCCACGAAAAAGACTTGTTGCTGATGCACATGAACTTAAAAAGAGAAATGACAAGGGAAGGATATGTGCAACTATTTATGATGCTCAGAACTGAGCGTGTTCTTCTGAAATTGTTGTGAATTTTCTTCATCTCATCCTCTTTGGTGATGACAATATACAATTAGATATAAAAAGTTATGAAATTAGGATTGATCTTTAGAGTGGAGTTGCATATATTATTTTTTACAATCCTGGTGTGATAGAGTGTGTAAATATCCTTATATATAATTTTGTTTAATGAATATTTAGAAAAAAATAATAAAATATCTTTACTCACTAGGACATCACATTTGGTACATTAAAGGTACAAACTATTTTGTTATATATAAGAGCTGAAAGATACAGTAATAAACCAGTAGCAGAGAGGCACCTTTGTGCTCAACCTGCTACTGAATTTAAGAAAAGGATATTTGTTCACAATGGAAAATGTATCATAGTAAGTCCAGAAGCTAATTAATTTCTGGGAGGCAAACATCATGGAAATCCGGACTTGGTTGCAATTTAATGATTTCCACCTGTCCAGCATAGTTTCTGTTTGAAGATCTAGATTACAATGAAATATTAGTGGTTAAAATATGGGCTCTTGCTTTATTGAAACAGTGTAGTCTATTTATTTTATTTTTAGTTTGTAACAGTTTTCCTTTCTCCTTCTTTTTTTAAATTCAGCTCTGACCTTAAATTGAGCTGTGACCTTAAACTGGCTTCCTGTATCAACCATCTGCATCCTCCTGCAGCTTGTTCTTTTTTTCAAGGCATTTAGTCCCTGTTCTACATACTGAATATCTGCAGTATCCCTCCTAAAGAATGCAAGTATTGACCATCTTGCTCTACAATGGATTTTATTTCCAGAAAATAAGTTTTAATGTAGCATTTTGTAATGGAACAACAGCAACTAGAGAAATGCAATATCTGGGTATTTCTGAAGGATTGTAGGAGGAGAGGCTGATTAGAAAGGGAGAAAATGCAGTAAAATACAATCACCAGGACCAGATTTGTGTTTAGCTGAGCCAAACTCTTTGCAGAGTTTTGGAGTCTGTGGGAAGGGCCAGGAGTGAAGTTGGGGCAGTTCAAACTCCTGTGCAGCCTAGAGAAGCCTCAAGGTTGTTACAGTGCTCTACCTACTTTTCCTTTGGCCCAAAGGGACCTGCCTGTGTGCATCTTTTCTCCAAACAATCCCCCACCTGCCTATGGGCATCTTTTCTCCAAACAAATCCCCCTGTTGTAGAGGGTCTTTGTAGCTTTTTGGCCTTTCAGCTGAATGTTTGCTTCCTTTTGTGAGCTTCACTGTGGCTTCCAAAGGGTTATTTCTGGGATAAGAATTTGGCCTGCATTATCCTACTCCCACACACATCACATAATAGTCCCTGGTAGTTACTGTGCTTTTTCAGGAAAATGCAACATCTGATCCCATTTCTTCAGTGACCTACAAAGCTCTTTAATATTGCACAGTCTAGGTAATCCCATTGATTTTACTAAAGTTGACTATACAGCATAAACTTAAATGCTTGCTTCAGACTATAGTTTCTTTGACAGCTGGGCCAACAAAGTAAGGTCTCTGCTGATGACAAATCTGCAGGCAATTCCAATAAAATTTAGACAGGGATATAAAAGTCTGCTTTCTTTTCTACAATAATTATGCTTATAAGGATTATTACTTTAAATTAACAAATTAAAGACTAAAAATAAAATTTTCAGTACAAGTCCAGCATTGCTCCAGTGCATTCTGGCATTTATACTTTTTAAGTGCTGACTTCTTTGATCTGCTTGATGACAGCTCCACTTAGGAGCAGACTGTGTCACTCTTGGGTGAGTTTAGATTCATAGTAAATAAGCCTGCAGGGACTTTTGGATGATTTTGATCATCACAAGCCATTATACCTTCACCCAGTTATCCCTGTAGTGTTTGTTCCTAAGGCTGAATGTAGCATATCTGTGACCTTTCTGAATTTCACAGGAGAAAATGGGAGTGGTTTCATGTAGCTCACTGGAAGACTCTGGTGCTCAGAATTGATGGTTAATTTAGTTTACAAAGAACTGTTTGTGGTGCCAGTAGTGAAAAATTAAAAGTTCTCACTAAACGGTTTCATGTCAGTGTACGACTCATCTCACTGAGAGACTGATGATTATCAGTGTAATTTAATCAAAGGAACTGCTTGTATGCATAAGATATAACCTACTGGATGAGTGAGTTGAAACTCCTGAGAATGTAAAAACTCCCACCTCTACTAAATTAATCACATTTTACCTGTCAAATCAGAGGGACCAGGTCTTCCTCCATTGTTCACCCTTGGAGCTACAGTGCAGTTTATGGTGACTGTGAGATGAATTCCCTGAGCTCACCTTTACTTTCAGAAGCTGACCTGCTTGCTGGCTCTCATGAGGAATAAATGATGTTTCCTCTCTGCAGGGGTAGCAGGGAGGTAGCAACACCCTCCAGGGCACCATCAGCCCAGCTTCTCTGGGAGGTTTGTGACAAGCAAGGAGAGCTGGGTCTCAGGCTCAGTTCTGTGTTCCCCTTGGGGTGCCTTTTGCAGCTGCAGTGTGCCTGGAGCTCTGGGCCTTCGGGTTTTCACAACCCTAACCCTAACCCTGGGCAGAGCACTAAAACCAGCCTAGGGCTAAGGATGCTTCAAAGGAGAAAGCTGTGGAAGAAGTCATATTGTGGCAGTTTTTGTTTCCCCTTAGCACGCCTGTTGTAGCTGCAGTGTGCCTGGAGTTCTGGCTTTGTGGTTTTTGGACATTGGCCATGGCATGGAGAGCTGGGCCTCAGGCTGCACTGACAGCGGCCATGGCACAGAGAGCTGGGCCTTGGGCCATACAGAGAGCAGCCATGGCACAAAGAGCTGGGTCGTGGGCCCCACAGACAGCGGCCATGGCACGGGGCCTTGGGCCGCACAGACAGTGGCCATGGTATGGAGGGCTGGGCCTCAGGCTGCACAGACAGCGGCCATGGCATGGACAGCCTTAGGCTGCGCTGACAGTGGCCATGGCACAGAGAGCTGGGCCTCGGGCCCCACAGACAGTGGCCGCGGTACGGTGTGCTGGCCTGGCTTTGGGCACATGAGGAGAGCACTGAGAGGAGGCTGAGGATGAAGAGCAGCGAGCTGCTCTGGAGTTTGGAGCAGAGCAATGCTCAAGGCTTCTGCAGGGTGTGGTGGCGTGAGAAGAGCAGGGCTTGCAACTTTTGGGTTGTGCAGTCAGGCCGAGGGCTCTGTGGAAGAGGAGACGTGGCCTGTCTGGAAGGCAGCTGCTAGAGTGGACTGTGGTGATTAAAGCTTGGTATGAGATAGCAGAACCCTGAAATACGGCAGGAGCTGAATCAGTGCTGTGCTGACAAACTTCAAGGTTATTCCAGCTGTTATAGAAGTGGATCTATGGGCAGCTGCAGCCTCTTGGGAGTGGCTTTCAGCTGGAAACTCTAACCATTACAGGCCTGTGACTGGAGCATACTTTGGTGGCTGGATCTGAACCCCAATGCAGATTTCTGAGAGCAGCTGACAGCAGGTTCTGTCTTCCAATGCTTTGCAGGGAATGGGAGATATCCCCACTGCTGATGGTCCATGTGGGTAGCAGTGACAGAGTAGAAAATCACAAAACAGTGGTAGTGGTACATCACCTGCACCCTGGGCAGCTTGCTCGTTGCACTGTGGTAAAATAAGGAGGTACTTACAGAATTCTAAGATGAGCGCATGAACGCGATGCTTGTTTGTCAATTAGAAATCATACTTTTGTTTTCAAACTGAGGGCATGGAGATGGCTTAAGATGACTTACTAAAAGGATAGAAAGACCTGAAGCAGTAGCCATAACCTGCTTGAATCCATTGTTACTGAGGAATGGCTAGAATATTTACCCAATTCATGTAATGTCTCTCTGCATGAGCTAGCTTGTATGGTACAGTGTCAGTTAAAGCAAGAGTTTCTGTAGGAAGAAATTCCTCAGTTAACTCTGAGTATTTTGTCATAAATATTTATATTTAGTCATTTTGTGGTCATACTGTATAATATATTTAATATAATGGCATTTATTGCCTCTGCATATTTGGGTCACAGGGATTGTAGAGGGCTCATCTTCCTGTTAGGAGAGGGAAAAGCTGGGATGCCATGAAAACACTGCAGTCCTCTGTGGCAACGAGAGGAGAAGGGATGAACTTTCTTGAGCTGGTCATCCTTCTCAGGCAGGAGCTACTGACAGTGGGCAGAGGCTTAGTGCATGAAGCAACATAAAAATATAAAAAAGAAGATACTTAGAAAATAAAAGCCTGGAGAAGTGCAGTGCATGGTACTATTGGAAAAGAATGAGGAGTTGACTCTCATGACTGAGGATATGACAAGGGCAGAGAAAATGAAATAGAGATGCTTTTACTTCATGAGTCTGCCATAAGGGATTGATAGGGACACATCCCTATTGTGAAACTTGGATCTGTCAAAATTTTGCAAATAGCTTTGAAAATGGTATTTTCTGTCAGGTGAATGGAGCACAGATATGAATGCCAAAGCTATGCAGGCTTGTATTGTGAAAATGAGCCAGTAGGCTTAATCCAGGTTTTGTGGTTTGAAACTATGAAGATGATTAAAGTTTAAAAAAAATAAAAATCAAGTAAGTTTCAGGAATGTCCTGAGCTACTCTTTGTTCTATGGTATGTGACAGCAGTGGAGAAGGTCTTAATAAGACTTCAAGTAAAAAGGAAGGATTTTCAAAATCCTTTAGGTGCTGCTTTTTAAACATTTGAACAGCGCTTCAGTGTCAGGATGTGGAAAGTGCTGAATGTGATCTGCAGCAGCAAGTTAGGCACATTTTGCAGCAGAGGTTTTGCTACCTTAGGAGGTGGGCAGCAAGTGAAGCTGAAAATAAATGAACAATATAATAGAACAATATATAGACCGATAATATAATAGAACAATGTAAAGTGTTTGTGGATTTTTCCATCTGACCCTTGAAAACAAAGAAAAGGCTGACTTCTTACAGTGAGTGAAATATTACAATTAAAAAAAAAGAAAAACAGAACAAAAACAGACCCACAAAAACTCCCATCAGAATCAAAACTACTTTTGTCTAGCTGGATTTTTATTAGGTCTTGCAAACAGGAGTCTGATAGTCAAAAAAAAATCCCTTACAGTCAACATTCAGTTTATGCTCTGCCTTTTGTAAATCTGTAGGATTGTACTACAAACAAAAATGACAAGAATAAGAAGTGGCTTAAAACGCTATGGCCTGAGAGTAAGTCACTTGCATGGTGTCACTAAAGCAAGATATTTTGTATATAAAGCTGATGAGTCGCTTAAATGATTAAAACTTTTTCTATTGGTGCCCTTCAATTACACAAGTAATCAATTCAGCTGCCATAATGCAGTGTTTGATATGATGTGAAGTTGATATGCTACAACTGCTGCATTATGTAAAATGCAGCTGAATGGTACCAGGGAGTATATTATAGAAAATTAGCTCTTACATGATATGTTCTGATGCACTTATGGTGAGATGGAAAAAAGTGAACTTACTGAGCATTTTCATAAGTTAATATATATCTGAGAGAAGAAACTCACATAATGTAGAGCATGATATCTCTTGGGTAGCTCATTGTAATGAACTTCACTGAAAACATACCAAATGCTGGAATAATTTCATGTAGCAATTAGGTCATGGAATTCAAAGGTCTCTTTGGGCTTTGTGGATATACAAAGCAAGTAATTCATATGGAGGAGAATGCTGAATTCCTGCTTGAAGATAAGTGTGCTGTTGCTATGCAGACAGCTGGGTCTGGGAAGGTGTGTGCTGAGGGGCAGGGAAAGAAGAGCAGACCACAGCAATATTCTTCAGGCAGCTGTCTGCACTTAGAGTTTCCTCCTTGGTTAACAGATCATTATAAAGATCAGATAAAGGTAAATCAATAAAAAGAAAAGGTGTATAGACCCTTAAGAAAAGCCTATCACTCCAGAGTTGAAAGGCAGCCATTTCTGCTTTGAAGGTTCATGGAGGGCCTCTTTCAGTCTCCATTGGAGACTTCTGCTGAGAAACAGATGGGCTGATGTGTTTTTTACTTAGCCAGCACAAAGCTGGCCTGCAGTGTGCAGTGTAAGCACAGGCTGTTTTCCATACAGTGCAATATAATGTCCTGATGTGAGCAAGGAAGTGTAAATAGCAGAGCAGGAGGCAGTGCATTCTGCATATCTTTTTGAACAAAGGAAATTCTTGGAGGCTGCTAGCAGTGTGCCTTTTAATCTGATAAGGTTAGATCCCTGCAGACACTCAGTGAGCTATAATTGCTTCCCAGGCTGAGCCTGCTGCCTGCCAACCAAGTATACCCTGTTTGTAGCTGAGAGCCCAACCTGAAGAGCTTGATTACTGTTTTGTCAATGAAATATACTCCAATTGAATTAGACAGCACAATCCCAGGGAGAAGATGGTGAAGTACCAAGAACTCTGTTCTAGTTAACTGCAGTGTGTGGGAGTGTTCTGTCATCATCTTCTGCCCTTCCTCTGCAGAGTCTCTCTCTTCAGTGGCTGGCTTAGGGAACACTGGTTGTAGCCTTTTTACCATGTTTTCTCAGATCAACTACATCAAGGAACCTTGGCTTTTTTTCCTGTTTGATTTACTTCACTCGCTATCATTCTGAATTACTTTAATAGTGAATTCTTTATTCTTCATTTGAAAAATTATGATGGGACTTGTGTCTTGCTATTTTTAGTGTATTAGTAGCAATAAACATCAAGTATATATTGTTCTACATACTTGTCAGACCTTTGTAATGCAGGTCAGAATTTGGACTATCTATTATAAAATTGAAGAAAAATCAAAAGGGCTGTCCTTTCCACTCAGGTCTCTAAATCTCTAATAAATTGTGCTGAACCTTGAAGGCATCACAGGCTCCAGTGTAATTGTGTGTGTGACAGCTGTGGCACGGAACACAAAGGGATAGCCCTAAAGTAATCTTGCTGGGTAGGATTGCCACAGTGCCAGGCAAAAATAATCACTGTTGGGACTACTTCTGAAGGGCAGGTAGTGTTGCAGAGTACAAAACTAACCTTGGGAGACTGGAGTAATGACAGATGGCTCTGCTCTCTGCAGCCCTGGACTGCAAATACTGCTCTCCCTGGGTTAGTGCCCATCCCTTTGCTTTCCCTACTGTCAGTGCTCTCTATGACTGTGATTGTCTGATTTCTGTGTGGGACTGTGGAATAACAGATTTCAATTGAAATAAAACCAAGCAAAACCCATCTATCTGATGAGACTCCTGCCACTGTAAATCTTCATTGCACTATTAAAATCCCCTGTTAGCATCGTTTCACTTGCAGCTGTAAGACTGACAGTATAAGATGTATTTTCTCATGGATTGGTTTGTAGCACTCTTGCTGCATTTAATTTCGTTAAGATGAGGTTTTAATCGATCTATTTAATTCTTATTTTGCTATGCGTATCTAAATTTTTTTAATTTTCCTTTTCTTTGTTGTTAACGCAGTGCCTTGCAGAAACAGCAATCTTTAATGAGTATAGAGAAGATGATGAGCATGCAAAGCCTGCCCATGTTCCAAAACACGCTGCAGTCTGATTTACTGATGCTGGAGCTCTATTGAAAAGGAAGGTCTGGAAAAACATACCCTCATTTTTGCTTTATATGGTGCTTTGTAATGGAATAGCAGCTTCAGGGAAACAATCATTCTGACCCAGCTGCAGATTGTGCTGCTGAGAAACTCATTTCAGCCCTTAGAGGGAGCAACAGACTTGGCTATGGAAACGGAGGAAAACCAGACAGGTTTTGTTGTGCCCATCTGTGATAGAGGAGGTGGGGAAGGGATGGTTCTCAATTGGTTTTTGGTTTTTTCTAGCTTTTAATTAACAGCAACTTCAAATCAGACATAAGGCTAGTTCGTGGGGAATGCCAAAGCACATTTGCTTTTGTAGTGACAGATTTGTAGGGTTTTGGAGACCTCAACCAAATGTTAATTTTACCTTTCCCCTTTACATGGTCAGCTCCCTCCTGCACCATTTGGTTCCAGGTTATACTGCTCTTCTTTTGATGCTGACACAGCAGGACTTGAAAAATTAAGATACTGCATGCTCCTTCCTCTTAAAAATGAAAAATATTAAGACACAAACCACAAGAAATTGATTAAGACCATGAAGTTCAGAGTCTGGAAAACATGACTGCCACATTTTTTTCTTTACTGGGTTTTTTTCTTAATCATATTAAGAAAATATTTTTTTAATTAATACTTTCTAAATCATATAAATCTTTAAGGAGAGAGATGCATTACAGCCCCCTCTTCCCCTGTAATGTGTAGGTTACAGCACAATATTTTTATGCAAATTACATGACTAGAGTAGACTATATGGCTGTGTCATAAAACACAAATGCTGCTCTCCTGGCTCAGCAATAATCAGCATTGCCAGTGAGCTGTTCAGTTCAGGGAATGGAAGGTGCACATGCTCAGAGGAAAATGGATGAAGAGATTTGCAGCCCTTAGTCAATAAAGGACTTCCCCTTAAAAAATGAAATGAAAATATTTTCTGTATCTTTTCCTCTCCCTCCCTCCCCTTCCCCCAACAGATGATTCTAGTGGCAGTGCTGAGGAGTGCTTAGCCAGAAAGATGCTGCACCAGAGGTGGGGCAGAGTGTGTCTAGTTCCAGAAGATGTCATTTAAGATAAAAGGAAAATCCAAGCTTAAATTTTAAACACCTCTGGGCTCCTTGCAGAGTCTGCTACTAATTAGAGCATCAAGTTTTGTGGCAATTATTGTAAGGTAATAACTGCCAACAAAGAACTCCATTAATAGCCACTTTTATTTTTTCATGGATTATGAAAAAGTTGAGTTGTAATGTTTCTGTAATGATTTTAGCTTAGCTTGGGCTATGGAACTAGGGGTAACCAAGGTGGAAAAGCAATGGAGAGTTCATTGTCCTCCTAAACTATTCAAAATACTTCTCAGAAGGGTGGAAAGACGATGGATGGCCAAAATCAGGAAGCAGGCATCCTTAATACAAATTTCCCTGCTCTTCTCAGTCATTAATTTATCTATATATTAATTTGGCCTGGGAAAGGAATGGGAGAGAGAATAATTATTTTGCAATAAAATTTTATTTTTTGTTTTGCCTGAGTTATTTCCTATCCCTGAGTTTTCTGACTCTACGTTGTTTGGAGATGCAAAGCTCATCACTTTGTAAAATATGAGCTAATCCTAGAAATAGTAAGAGTTATTGTAGGTTTGGTGTTTCTTCAAGATTATTTTGGATTTCATAGATTTGCTTCATTTTCTGAGCAATTGGGAGAGATCATGATAATTTCTTTTGATAATTCCATCTATGTATTTGGAATATTTGTGGAAACATGAACTGCAATGAGAATCAGTGTCTAATAGGTTAAAAATTAATGGCAAAATTTATGATGTTTGTTTTTACTTCTGTTGGATGTTGGCTTAAATCAGGTGGCATGTTTCTTCATCTTTCTTCTCCTTTGTATTTCCAGTTTTTTATTTTGGCATTGCTGCATCCCAAAGAGAGTCTACGATGAGGAAATTGATTAGATGATAACTCTTCCACATGCAACTTTTTGTTAAAGAAAAAATAATTCCAACACAGATTAATTTCACTTGATTATTTGGTTACCATCTTCAAATATTTTAGTTGAATAATCTTCAGGCAATGGGTTGTTTGTGAAGTGTCATTTCATCTATTTGCTCCTGCTGTTTTTCTTGTGTGGTTGCTCATTGAACATTACAATGTTCAACATTGAACAGTGCCTGAATATTTGTTTGCATTCTGTCTTGTATCTCCATCCTGAGCTGCTTCTGCAGCTGAATGCTGTTCAGAGATGGTGCCACTTTCATGCTCAGATACACATAATCCATGATGAAGAGTTTGTTCTCTGCACCATGATAGCTTCTGATCAGGATTTAATTTCTGGTCTGTGAAGTCAAGCAAAATAAAATAAAGAATGATGACAAATGAGTAAAACAGTGAAACTGCTTGCCCTGAAGCCTTTGCAAAGGCGAGTCTTTTTCAATTAGTGCCAAAATGTGGAGGCACAGCTCTAATATAATTGAATAGAAGCAAAGAAACAAAAGCCAACCCCCTGAGGGTCTCCCCTTTCTATACCTGACTAAGTAAAATAGAGAAGCATAACAAAACCTTTCTTACTCTAGGTTTTTTCTTGCCAAGCTGTATTTCTTAAAAAATAATAGTAATAATAAAAGCATTTTGTTTTAGGAGACAAAATCTGTACATAAGACCAATCCTGAATTTCAGAGTAGCATGTAGACTACACTTGTTACAGCTGATACATGATGGGTTCTGAAATCTTATTTCAGCTGAAGGAATCAGTCCAGCATCTTTNATTTTTTTCTTTACTGGGTTTTTTTCTTAATCATATTAAGAAAATATTTTTTTAATTAATACTTTCTAAATCATATAAATCTTTAAGGAGAGAGATGCATTACAGCCCCCTCTTCCCCTGTAATGTGTAGGTTACAGCACAATATTTTTATGCAAATTACATGACTAGAGTAGACTATATGGCTGTGTCATAAAACACAAATGCTGCTCTCCTGGCTCAGCAATAATCAGCATTGCCAGTGAGCTGTTCAGTTCAGGGAATGGAAGGTGCACATGCTCAGAGGAAAATGGATGAAGAGATTTGCAGCCCTTAGTCAATAAAGGACTTCCCCTTAAAAAATGAAATGAAAATATTTTCTGTATCTTTTCCTCTCCCTCCCTCCCCTTC
>WBNQ01027414.1:3229-62910 GCA_013401375.1 Spizella passerina
CTCTGTGCTAAGTAACACAATGTCAGCCTTTCTTCAAGAAACTGTACCCTAACCTCCTAACCTACCAATCAGCAACTCTGTCTAAGTGCCTGTGACACATTTTCGTTGCTTCCTGTATTTTATTATCTAGGTATTAGGTAATGAAACCATAAGTCTCCTGTATGCTAAGTTTTATTTCTGTACTACAAAGATTCCTCAAGAGACAAGCCTATGAAACACACTCACTGGAGGAAAGGACACTATAAATCTTACCACACAGCTTCAAGTCAATGGCAAATTATCTCAGCAAACAGAGCATTTAGAGTTCTACAAACCCCATGTACAGACAGCTCTGCCTATAAAAAGTCAATGACAGGATCAGGCCTTTTTTCATGTTAGTTGATGAACTAGTACAAAGTTCCTATGTGGCACTCACTCATCACATACAAATATCTTCAATGCTTCACTCCATCCATTCCAGCACTAAGCTAGAAGCTGCTAGTGGCAATTGCTGCCTTGCTGGCACCTGCAGCCACTATCAATGAAAGCAGTAGATGAGCTCTTAATGCTGGCACAAAGTAGAGCAGTAAGGGTCATAGGAAGTTCTAAAAAAAAAAACAGTTGAGTTTTTTCAGGCAGAAGTACCAGAACTCTTTCAAAAAAAGAAATTCAAGATCTAAAATTAGAGCATTCCCCATTTTCATGTTTTTAGCCTGAAACTGCATGGTTCTTACAAGATGAATCTTACACTCTTTACTTGTGACAAATTCGGCTAGTACTACATCTTTCAGAACCCCAGAAGAAATAAGCAGAGAGAAAAACATTCTAGTGATAAAAAAATCAAAACAATATTTAAAAGCAGATAATGCCAAGAAATCACATCAATTTTCCATTAAAGGAAGAACAAAGTAGTCTTTACATTTAAAAGTTTGCACGAAATAGCAAACTCAATGCTTGTCTTCTAACAAGAACCTACCTCTTCCTTGGGTGTGCTCCTAAGCAATCTGAACTAGGCTATCTGAACATCTTGGTGAAAAATTAACAGTCAAAACTTGACTGTTCATCTGAATTCTAAATTAAAACTCTGCCCTCTTCTATATTCCTTAATACGACTCTTAGCTGTGAAAAACCAGTAAGTTACAACACAACAGCTTGTGACTACAAATTGTTTTCATCCTGTTGTGTATGTATACCATAGGATTCCAGAGCACTTATCAGGAGCATGAGTGGCACACTTGACCATGTGATTAACCACACAGATGCTGAGAGACTTTTGGCACTTGACTGCCTCCAAAACAGATAAAATATATCTACAAAGATGCTCAGAAGAGCTTAATGCTGAAGCCTTACCAGAGTGAGGTACAGGTTGTGCTTGCTTCAGTAGATCACCCTTCATTCAGCAATACATAATGCTTCACAACAGACACACAGTGACTGAAACTTGTAGCAGGACTCACTCCTCATATCAAGACACAATTTGGCTAGCACATGAGGTACAAGAACAGCCAGGAGAGATATAACCACTACACTCACTGAACACAAAAACTTCTGTTAGCTGAGTTTCTACCTCAAAGAGATTTAGATAACTGACAGCGAGCTTTATTGACAATTACGGGATTTTAAGACCTAAATTTCTGCCTTTTTCTCCTTAACCATAGCCCACACTTTGTGAATTGATGCTTTGTCTCAAATGCATACAGCTACAAGATGCAGTGCCTTCTAGACTGTTCCCAAGCACTCTCAAAACATTTCTCATCCATGGGTAAGTAAGTTAAGGCAGTGAACTATGCTGTAAAGATATTAATAGCAAGCTGTGAGCATGAGAAACACACTGTGATAAGGAAAATGGTTGTACCACTTGCTCTACAGAGTCTGATATGATCCATTACTGTAAAAAACAGTTTTGTAGGCACAGGTTTGGTTCAAAGGAACTGTCAAAACCCCACTGTCATTTTCTTTACAATGGAAGATTATCACTGATAAGTTGTTCAGAGAACTCACTCTAATGGATACTAGTGAGGTGTCTAAAGATGCTACATGTCTTTTGTAGAACAGGGCAAATCTCAAAAGAAATCCAGGTGTAATTCTCAATACTCTCCTGTTCCACAAGACCCCATCCTTTACACTTTATCTTTTCCCCCAATATCTCATTTAAAAACAAACGCAAGGATGAGAGAATCACTGCTGAATTAATGTGTCAGTTCTCCCTACTTTTACAGGGGATAATTATTTTTTAAACTGCAATGTCAGTCTTTTTTAGATGTACAGACTGCAGCTAAACTCAAACTGGGGAGTCCCAACACTTCTCAGACACGTGAAGCTGGCCATCACTCAGACCTGTAGTCTACCTTCAAGCCCTAGTTCATGCTGTTTTCATAAGCACAAGTAATCTTACAAGGCCCTCCCTGATAAAACATTTAATTCTTATCAATTAAGAGCTATAACTGCCATTCAAGTTTTTATTTTGCTTTATCTCAGCTATTACTGCAATTTGTTCTTTGGCTCTGATATACAAACTTATTCTGGTCACATGCACTTTTAAAAGCAGCCAAAACAGTTTTCTTAGTTAGCTTACTGCTGTGTCACTTCTCTTTCTGCATCCTTCACCAGTTCCTGTTTACCACATGAACCACAGGCGAGATCTCACAAAGAACAACATATTCCCAGCCTTATTCATTGCACCTTGTCCAAGTGGTGAGTTGCACTTCTAAGCAGCATAAAATATCCATACTCCATTCTATCTGCTTCTAATATTACTAAGTACACACTTCTCATGGCTTGTTTCTCAAAAATTATTTCTACAGAATAAACTAGTTTTTCATTACTGACATCTCTGACCAGTATTAATCATGCAAATTATAGAAGTTACTTCTTTATTACAGATTATAAAATAAACATCTAGCATTTACTTTTTCTTACAATACTCATCATTGTTTAAAGTAATGATTAATGACTAACCAGAACTTATGCAAAAACTTTTAAGCTGGGCATAACCACAAAAATCATTAATATGCACAAAACTAATCTCATAGCTCCACTTAGTATAGGTGTACATAAAATTTTATTTCCACATTACTATTAAAAAGTTATTGAAAACTTTTTAAAGAGAGCAAATTTTACACCTGACCCAGATAACAAAGGTCACAAACCTGAATGAAAATTAGTTATATGCCTAAACACAGGGAGTCCTAAAGGGCTTTATGCTGGATATATTCTGTAAATAATTCTACATCTGGATTCATATTTCAGCCAAATTAACTATAGCTACAGCTTTGACTATTAGCCAGTGGCTTGGTTTTGAAAGCCTGATCTGTCATGGGCAAAGGTATTTTAATTGCTTGTAGATTCAGATAAACATTTTACAGCTCAGCAAGTACAGAGGAAAAAAGAGTAGCGAAGAAAATCAATTACCCTCTGTATGTACACTTGCCTATTAGTGAGTTTCTCAAAGGACCAGTAGTAGTGTGCAGAATGGTATCAACCTCAGCAACACACAGAGTGATGGCTCTTCAGCATTTCCCCCTCTCACAGGAAATTTTTCTATCAGGGATCATTACTTAAGAGGCCATTGGAACTGTGTCCACTTCTGAGTTCACAGACTGTGAGTACTCAAAGTTATACACTTTGATATATTCCTTTGCTTTCCCATGGAACAAAAATCAGATCACTGAAACCTCAATGTTATTTCAAAATAGCTGCCTTGCTATCAGTCAGAAATACAGGAAAGATTGAAATAAATAAATTTCAGAGCACCACATGCGTTCTTAACTAAGCCCTTCAGGCCTGATAGCAGCGTTATGGCATCCATTATGAACTCTATAAATTATTACTGCAAAGAGTATCTTAGGAGCATGGTTTAATGTCTCAGCTTTCTTCTGGTGTTCACTGCAGTAGTGATCTAAACACGAGATTTAGTCAAACAAAATCTAAAATTATGTCAATGTGGCTGATACATCCAACAGCCTCTCTATGCCCCAGTGACAGAAACACCACCTACAGCAGCAAAGCAGCCCAGATATTTCGATTGCAAGAGCAAGCATTTAGCATACTACAGAACTCACAAAATTTTCCTTTCTTAAAAAGCAGCACTTACAGTCAGAAACTTCACTACTGAGTAATTCAAACATGGATATTATGAGATCAAATATCATGAACAAAAAGGCATTTATCAGCATAGCATATTGAATCAAGCTAGAAGGTCAAGAGCACCAAGAGTCCTCCTGCACCCCAACAGACACTGTGGTTTCAAGTCAGACAGCTGAGGCTGCTACCATCTCCAGGTACCCATTCCACTTCCCTGCTTAAGACAGTGCCCTCCAAGAGGCAGAATATTCAATCTGTGCACTTGCTTCTGAATTTCTGGCTCATGCCACACAGTAAGCCAAAAAAGCCTGGTTAAATACCGCTAGATCTTCAATGCTTAAGATCTCAAGACTGAGCAGAGAATCTCAACTTTACTAAAATAAGCCTATGATTAACTTAGAGAGCACAAATGGTTGGGAAAAGAGGAAACAACAGACCATCATTCTAAGAACCTCAAGAAAGTCATCCAATATTGTGTGTAAATCAGAAGAATGTGTAATTTCAAGCAAGCCGTAAATCCCGTAACACCCAGATCCTGTGAAAATATTTACCTCCAGTCTGCTTTCAACATACTACTTATGCAGAAAATTTGGGAGCTTAACTAGGTGAGTTTTACAGCTAAGTATAACAGAAATTAAAAGTGTGTTTATCTGACAAGAAAAAAAATCAAGTTACAGAAAAAGAAACTGAAAATCAATTTACACACAAATTCATGCACTATTTTTTTATATTTAAAGAAAAAGTGATAGTGGTTTTTTTTCTTTCTTAGCAAAGAAGTAGAAGATATGAAACGTTGTCTGAAATTACCCGAGGCATTTCTACAATTCTATACTTTTCAAAACATACACTTTAGGGTCATACCTTCTGACACACACCTTAGTTACTGTGAAAGCATCTTATCTAACCCACCGCAATGTAAATATTCTCTACTTCCTGTTCCGTTGCTGCATCTTATGTTTTCCTCTCAGCAGTTTGATCAACCATACCATTTCAAAGTCCAGAGAGTTATGTGGAATCAATATGACTACACGGATATCCTGCTTTAAGTCACAGTTTTAAGTTCATGAAACACTCTCCATAGCTTTACAGCAAGTGCCTAATAGTATTTTAGGTTCAGGACACAATGCACCAGTCATTGTTTTGAAAATCACTATTTTTAAAAAAGCAGCTTCTTTTCCAGTGAAAGCGGTTATCTTTTGAAGCTTTTTAATAGTTCTTTGATATAGATAAGTAGTTTTAGTACAGTTTTACGTTACATGCAAGAAGGTATTCTGAAACCGAACTTACTGATATAGGAATAGGAAAATATGCAGTATTTGAGTACACGAACTTGTTGTTTACGCTAAGAAAAGTACAGACTAAACCCAAGGCAGGCCTAGCACTGATACGAGCCTTCCTACAACTTGGTCCAACACTGCTTTGTTGTACCGCTGGCGCACCTGGGGTCCGTCCCAGCCTCGCCGAGCAATGGAACTTTTACGGCCCCGGAGCCCCGCGGCTGCTGCTTTGCGGCGGCTTCCCCTGCAGCGCACGGGTCGGCGGCAGGGCAGCGGGAGCCCCGCCGGCCCCGGGAGCTCCATTTGCCGATGGACAGCGAGGCGCGGAAGGACGGCGCCCACACCGGTGCCCGCGGCGGTCTCGGAGCCGCCCGGCGCGCCCGCTTTCGAAGCGAGCGAGGCCGGGCCCGGCGCTGAGGGCCGGCAGCCCCGCCGGACCGGGCCGGCCGAGGGGCCGCTGCCGCCGCCGTTCATCGCTCCCCGCCCTGCGCTACGGGCGAGCCGGGCAGGCAGCGAGGCCTGCGAGGGCCGCCCCCCGCCCGACGCCGGGACGGGGCAGCGGAGCAGGATGAAACTTCCGCAGCCTCAACTTCCCAGCGCCCGGCCGGGCTGTCCTCACACGCCCCCGCCCGTCCCGGGCCCCGACCCGCCGCGCCCTGGTGGGGCGGCTGGGGGTGCCCCAGTCCCCTCGTCCCCTCGGTCGGGACTTACCACGCATTTTTTGCCGAGGAAGCCGAAGAGGCTCTCGTTCTCCTGCGGGGTGAGCAGCAGCGAGCCCACATTAGTGACCCGCCGCGGGGGCTGCTGCTGCGGGGCGCCGCTCATGGCCGGGGCCGGCCCGGCGCTGCCCTCGCCGCCCTGCGACCGATGGCGCCCGCGGCCCCTTCCTCCTCCTCCTCCTCCGCCGCCGCCGCCGCCGGGCCCTCACAGCAGCCGCATCGCGGAGCCTCTTCGCGGGGCCGGGGAAGGAGGGAGGAAAAGAGGGGCGGCGGGCAGGGTGCCGGATAGGGGGGCGGTCGGGAAAGGGGGTGCCGGGCAGCCGTGCAGGCGCGCCGGAGCCGCTCCGCGCCGGGGCCGATCCCGATCGCTCCCGCCCCTAAACTTCCAACTCCGGCCCGGCCCCGGCGGCCGCGCGATTCAACATGGCAGCGGGGGCGGGCGAGACCACGGCGCGCGGCAGCCAAGGGGGAGCCCAGCGAGCGCGCGGCCGCCGCGACCATGCGCCGTGCGGGGGGAGGGGAGGGCGTCGCCTTCCGCGCCCGCCCCCTCGGTACCTGCCGGGCCGGGCGGTGCCGGGCATGGGCGGCCCGCGGGGGCGAGAGGGGGAGAACAGGGGCGATCAGAGCAAGGAGAAGAAGAAAGACAAGAAAATGACGAAAAGGAGGAGCGGTCGCCGCCGCAGGGACGCGGCCGCTGTCCCGGAGCCGTGGGAACCGCCGTGAGGGGCAGTGCCGCCCGGTCTCAGCCCGTGGGGAGCTCGGCTCCGTGGGAGAATCGCGCGGAGCGCGAAGGGGCCCCGACAACATCGCCTGAGCGCGGGGTGCCCGGGCCGCCCGCCGGGGTGCGGGAACCAGCGTGTGCTGGAAGCCCTTCAGCGTTCAGGGGAACCCGGTGTAGTTTGTAACGCCAAAGTCTTTTCTCGTTTTCAAGGAAGGAATCTTGTTGCCCAGCTGGCGTGTCACTGTGCCAGCCAGCGGGGAGGCCGGGCGGGGGTGTCACCCACCCACGGCCAAACGCTGCCTGGCGCAGTCTGAGGTGAATAGTAGGTATTTCGGCTCTCCAGGGGCCAGCTGCTGAGGAGAAATCGGGCATACAATCAACAGCCTTTGTCAGCCAGATTTCTCTTCCCCCTGCTTCTCTCCGTGTGACAGCAACCAGCTGCGATGGAGGCTGAAGACATTTCAAAACCCCAAGACCCAAAGCGCTGCTGGTTATTTTGTGCAGCTTTCACCTGCACAAAAAAAATATTCACGTTTCTCACGTGCAAAGGTGAAAAACAGATATCAAAGTGAGCACCTTGCTAGTTTTCTGTGGTTTTAGGTGAAGAGTGTGTCTCCTCCTCTAATAAATTAATTGTCTGTGTGGAAGGTGCTAGGTGAAAGGGGGAAGGTCCCCCACTGTAAATGTACTATACATTGTACAGAAGAACTGAAGTACAAGAGGAAACAAACCAGGGAAGACAGGAGAAAAAATTGGGAACACAAGTCTTTATATGATGCTGTACTGACTTTTAGTATCTTCCAAAAGATGTCAGCCCCTTCTGCTCTACTTACAGGCCCTTTTGCCTGTACTTAAAAACTGTGTCCCAAAGTGTAAGGAAGGGAGAATATGGAAGAAAATCCTGATTTTACACCATAAAAATAGTTTGAAATGCATGCATATACAAGACTCCTCAATCTCCAGATCTCTCAGAAGTGAATTGAATGTTACTGTATAGGAAAACCAGTAGGAACCAAGTATTTCCAAAGTACTTCTCAGCAATCCTAGGTTCTTCAGTGTTACATACTTTCTGTAAAGTACACACTTTCTGTGTAAGCATGTGTGTATTTTACTGGGAAATGCTTAAGCTATAAAATATTGGCAGCATTTCTTTCATTGCAAATGTATGGAAAAAGATAAAACACTTGGAAGCAATTTACAAGACAGTGTTTTGTGGGTTTTATTTTTTTGAGATTTGTTTGTTTAGGGTTTTTTTATTTCATGAATGAAACAATTATTGTCTAGCTGAAGCCATTTTGGGGAAATTTACATGCCTCCCTTGCTGGTGGTGTAAATAACAAATGTAGTACACCTTCAATGGATATATGCTGGTATTGTCCTCATCTTCTAATCACTTGTTTTTTTTTGATTTTTTTTTTTCTCCAAAAACTTTTGATATTTGTTCCTTGATCTTGCCATACTGCCTGAGTGTTACAGGTGATACATTTTTCTTCATACTGTTCTTTTCAGACCAGCTGGCTGGTAGATATTCTTAAGGGCCTTTTAACCTTCAGGCTCTATTGTTAGGATTTTGCTTGCTTTTTTAATAAGGGGAGGCAGGAAAGGGAAGAAAAGAGGTCTGTTTTCAGTCCCTGTGTTTCATTAATTATTCAAAAGCTGTTTCTGTTTTCATATAATGGCTAAACAGTGAGTCCTGAAGGGAAGGGGAAGCACCAATATCTGTCAATACATCCATGGGATCCACTGAAAATTGATTTTTTGCCTTGATATATATATTTGCAGTCATTTCAGCAAAAAACTGCTGTTTCTGCATAAAGCATCCAATTTGAAGCAAAGTTCTCTCAAGGAAAGCCACCAAGTAGAGATATCTGTGTTTTGAAGATGTAGGAGTGCTCTTGCTGACTTAGGGCAATTGCAGTTAATTGGAGGCTGTCCTCTGAATTTCTCACTGTGCTCCTTTGAGTTCAAATTGTGTTACCCATTGCTGATGTCTATGAGCTTCTTGGGAAGCTGCTCTTTCATATTTTTCCATTTCAGGATACCACCAAGGTGCTGAAATACACTGGAAATTGTATAATGTGTATCAATATAAGTAAGTGTCTTGATTTTAAAGATCTATATTATAAATATTTATTTAATAAATAGATTTTATTATCCTTGACAGAGTTACCTTTGACAGAAAATTGAATTTTATCTTTAAATGTGAACCTCTACCCTAATAGTTCCTACTTTGAGTTTCACAGTTTAAATATTCACACTGTTTCCTAAGTAGCATTCTACGATTGAAGATGGAGTAAGAATGTGAGGAAAGCTTGCTACCTAAAGTTAATTTTCTAGTGCTATGAATCATACCTTCTAGTGCTATGAATCAGACCGAACTATATAAGTGAAAAAGAAGTTATCCAAGGATTTATTATTTTGTTGGTCACATCATCACTGCATTTCCCAGGTCTTGATCTTGTCACAGTTTGGTTTTCTTGTTTTCCATAGAATGAAGAGAGAGTTGATTACATCAAAGAACAAGCAAGGGGAAGAGACAATATGGCTTTCCATGGGGAAAAAAAATTCCTGCCATCTCTTCCATCTCATGTTATTTGTAGTGACAAGTGGTGCAGTCTGGGACAAGCACAAACCTCGCTGCAGCGACCACAAGAGCCGGGTTGGGGGAGATCAGGAGTGAGAGCTTGTGATTACTGTGACCGTGCAGGAGGGCAGCCTGGGAAGGAACAAGAGTGAAGCAAGCTGCCTTGCCCTCAATACCCTTTTTGGCTGGGCCTGTAGAAAACACCACTTTGCTCACTGCAAAACCGCTTGTGGTAACTGAAGATGAGGAACTGTCTTTGTGATTGGAAGTGGGCTTGCAGCTGTGAAGACACAAGTTCTCTTTTTTGAGTAAATCACGTTTCTCTCAACAGACACCCCACTGAAGAGGATTGGGATTTTACTGCTACTGAATTGATGCCAAATAACATATTAATTATTTTACTGATAATAGATTCATTCCCTTCTGCTCTCTGTGTTCTGAGCCTTTGAAGTTGAGGAATCACAGCCCTGAGATACCCCCCAGAGGTAACTGAATCATCTATTAAGTTAGGGTTCTTTTCAGATTCAATCACTGTATTTCCTGTCTCAGAAATTTTCCATTATCTGTTTCAGGTGAGGAACAGTCTAGAAGAAAGAGGATCAAACCTATGGGGTTTTATTTGCTTTATACTGAATTTGTATGCTGTAGGTTTCAATAACAGAAGGACACGATTTAGCAACAAAAGTTGCCAGAGAGGACAGTTAAGTTTTATTCTGATTGGTCAGTAAGGCCTGTGCAGATTCCATGTGTCAGTAGGAAGCAGCCTCCCCCTTGGTGGGCAGCAGAGTGTCCTTGCCGCAAGAGTGAGCACGCTGCAGCCTGAGAACCAGTGCTGTGGTACAATAAGTTCTTTCATTTCTTGCACAAATCATGTCTTAGGTGCCAGCTAGAACTTTTCTCTTCCTGTAGTGCCCATTGTATTTGTCATTTGTTTGTATCTTTTCTAGCCCTCATTTTTGACAGCAGACTGCTTACTTGAAGAAATTTGTGCCCTTCCAGTTTACTCAACAAAGGATAAGATTGGTTTTGCTTTGGATGTAGAATTGTACTTTTGAGTTATGGGGATATCTAGCTCTTTTCAAGAGCTCCTCAGCAATTCCTTTGTGGCCTGAAGCATCAGACTGTATTGCTTTCCTTTTCAAGACTGTGAGGAAGATGGACTAAAAACATACTGGAATTTGAGGTGTCCTCTCTCTCCTCTTACTTACTGATCATTGCCTGCAGCAACTGTGCAACAGTTCTATAGCTGCTCTGCAAGCTATAGGAAAATATTTTTCTTTCCCCAGCCCAGCTAACACCTAGCCTTGCATTAGAGCTCATCTTCAAAATTGTATAGCACAGGGTTTTTTGAAACAATCTTTTTATTCTCTTCGCTTGGTTTAGAACTCAGCAAAGATATGACTTTGTGAATTTTACACTCAGCAATAACCATGAGAGGAATAAATAAGTTAATCTTGTTTTATTTGCGGGCATTAAAGGGAATATTTATTCCTTCCTGTAAGTTTCCTGACAATTTTTGAATTCAATGTAATAAAATCCCCCTTTAGCCATTAGTCAGCTACCATGGAGCTCAAGAACCTCCCCTGTTAAAAAAAGCAAAAGAGCCACATGTTCTTTCCTTAGTGTGATCTGCAAATCTGTTGTTAGAGCACATTTCCTTAACAACAAAAATCTTGCTCTGGCTTTGAAACGTCAGTTCTTATTTGCAGCGTGACTGACCTCCCACCCTGATCAGCATGGTTCTGAGCAGGAAACCTCCTCTTTACTGAGAGGAGAGGAGCACAGGCAAGTGCATTCAAAATGCACCCTTTTTACTGTAAGTGCTAAGAACAAAGTACATACTTGCCCTCTAAAATCTGCCTTGAGGTCGATAGTTTACTCCCAACAGGTCAATGAGCTACTGGCAAATATGTAATGCAACTCAGCAACAATTGCTTCTTGGATCCTTTTGATGGATGACTTAATAACTTTTATATAGTTTTTATTTCTTTTCCTTTTTTTTTTTTTATATTTTATTCTCTATCTGGCACATAACAACCTTAATGGATTGGCATAAACTACATCTTTGTTGTTCACTGAGGTTGTGCTGGGGCTCACACCTGCAGATCCTTGCTGCAGCCACGTGGTGTGTCAGGGCTGGCTGTGTCCAGGCAGTCCTGCTCTGCTAAACTACAGACTGAAACCCTGTTAAAGGGCAGATTTGGGTACCTACCTGGGGCTTCTCTGTTGCATCGTACTGTCTCTGCTACTTCTTTAACTCTTTTGCTTCTGTGTGGGTTTTGCCAGTTGATGCAAATATTTGGGAGGGAGGGAGAGGGAAAAGAGAGAGCAGTCTTTATGCATCAGTGTTCTTGCAGGTGTATGGCTCCACCTCATAAAGCAAGATTGAGAACATGCATATCTTGATCAGCCTGATTTTTGTGTTTGGGGAGGTCACTTATATAAGCTGCAGGCCAACTAGAGCAACTGGTACGGTGAATTATTTTGTTTTTATAGGCAAAAGAGAATATACTTTAAAAATCTAAAAGCTTAACAAATGTATGCTGTAGGAGTTTTAACATATATAAGCAAAACAAAGTTGTACATGCTTCAAACTGGCTTGAGAAGATGGATGAAAAGTATTTAATTTTTTTTCCAAACAGTTATGNTCCCCTGTTAAAAAAAGCAAAAGAGCCACATGTTCTTTCCTTAGTGTGATCTGCAAATCTGTTGTTAGAGCACATTTCCTTAACAACAAAAATCTTGCTCTGGCTTTGAAACGTCAGTTCTTATTTGCAGCGTGACTGACCTCCCACCCTGATCAGCATGGTTCTGAGCAGGAAACCTCCTCTTTACTGAGAGGAGAGGAGCACAGGCAAGTGCATTCAAAATGCACCCTTTTTACTGTAAGTGCTAAGAACAAAGTACATACTTGCCCTCTAAAATCTGCCTTGAGGTCGATAGTTTACTCCCAACAGGTCAATGAGCTACTGGCAAATATGTAATGCAACTCAGCAACAATTGCTTCTTGGATCCTTTTGATGGATGACTTAATAACTTTTATATAGTTTTTATTTCTTTTCCTTTTTTTTTTTTTATATTTAATTCTCTATCTGGCACATAACAACCTTAATGGATTGGCATAAACTACATCTTTGTTGTTCACTGAGGTTGTGCTGGGGCTCACACCTGCAGATCCTTGCTGCAGCCACGTGGTGTGTCAGGGCTGGCTGTGTCCAGGCAGTCCTGCTCTGCTAAACTACAGACTGAAACCCTGTTAAAGGGCAGATTTGGGTACCTACCTGGGGCTTCTCTGTTGCATCGTACTGTCTCTGCTACTTCTTTAACTGTTTTGCTTCTGTGTGGGTTTTGCCAGTTGATGCAAATATTTGGGAGGGAGGGAGGGGGAAAAGAGAGAGCAGTCTTTATGCATCAGTGTTCTTGCAGGTGTATGGCTCCACCTCATAAAGCAAGATTGAGAACATGCATATCTTGATCAGCCTGATTTTTGTGTTTGGGGAGGTCACTTATATAAGCTGCAGGCCAACTAGAGCAACTGGTACGGTGAATTATTTTGTTTTTATAGGCAAAAGAGAATATACTTTAAAAATCTAAAAGCTTAACAAATGTATGCTGTAGGAGTTTTAACATATATAAGCAAAACAAAGTTGTACATGCTTCAAACTGGCTTGAGAAGATGGATGAAAAGTATTTAATTTTTTTTCCAAACAGTTATGATGCTTAGTGCATATGACCCATCAGTAAGAAGATCTGTAGCCTGTGCAGTTGCTTCACCTCTGAGAGAACTAAGTAAGTTTTTGCTTGCATTCTAGTGAGTAAAGACAGTTTAATTTCCTTAAGACCTTAGGAATATCTGAGATTTAGCACAGACAGACAAGTTATTTTAGTTGGTACATTCCTGGCTACTCTATTATTATTTTCAATTAAGGACTCCTCCTATGGTATGTTAGGATGGGATATACAAATTATGTCAGTGCTTTATGTGGATATCTGCTTTGCTCATGCTCACCAACAATGTCCACTAAGAACAATGTGTCCAATAAGAACATACCTACCTGACTTTTTATAACTAAAATGCTGGTATATGTGTAGCATAGCATTGCTTGAAGCCCTGTATAGTTTTGGTGCCCAAATGCCTTTTAAGCACCTATGAGAACCCAGTGGCTGATCTGGGACGAAACTGTGAAACTTGGACAACATCCACAGCAGTCCTCCTCCTAAAACTTACCCTTTAATAAATACTGATTCTGTGTGCTATAGACTGAAGTAGTGGAATTTAGTTCAGTTTCTATACTTTGTGACAAATAAGTTTTGGAAGATGTGTAACTTTTTTATTTGTAGATGTCATAGTTCTTCAAGCCTATCATTACATGTGTTAAAATTATATAGATAAATATATAAATATATAANGTGTTTGCTGCAACAGCACAACATGTAACGCTGACCTGTTTTGTCGGGTTAGCTTTCTTGACCTTGAATTTTCTCGTGTCTATTTAAAAGATGAAACGCAGCATTTTTATTTCATATACTGTCACAATAATTAAAGTACAACGAGTTGCTGTTCAATAACTAGAAACCTACAGCACAGCTAATAAGGCTTTCTGAGAACATACTTGCTACTGCAATAGCAGCTCTTTCACTGAGGTCATGGCGGGGAGCCAGAGGAGGTTGGTAGACAGCTAGGCAACCAGAAAAGAACAAGTTTGTCAGCATGTACAGCTGATTAACATGAGGATAATTTTCCATAAGCATAGCCTGCAGTGTTTGCTTAAGGTGGGGGGGTTTAATTTTTCACTAAACTTCCTAAAAGCAAAGCCATTTTTAACTGCGGTGGAAAGTAATTTGTTCAATTCAAGTGGAATAAGGCTCCCTAAAATTTTTATGCTATTTCACCTCTGCCCACACATTGTGGTAGGCTGAGGTGTACTTAATGTATAGGCAATATAAGGTTATTCCCATAAAGACACAATATGACAGTTATTTTTGATAGGTGGTTTTATTTCTACTAGTTAGAGTGACCAGAACAAGAAAACATGAGAAACATTTAGTGGCAGGAGAGGCAACCTTTAGCTACTATGTTCTCCTGCTTCTGAATGTCATCTAGATTGCCAGCATGTAACAAGAAATAAATTACCTGGCATTTCTAGGTTGCTTATTGTTATAAATCACAGAATCACAGGGTCGCTAGGCTGGAAGAGACCTTCAAGATCACTGAGTCCAACCCAGCCCTAACGCCTCAACTAGACCATGGCACCAAGTGCCACATCCAGTCTTTTTTTACATACATCCAGGGATGGTGACTCCACCACCTCCCCAGGCAAGCCATTCCAACACTTTATCACCCTTTCTGTAAAAAACTTCC
This sequence comes from Spizella passerina, assembly GCA_013401375.1. Lineage (NCBI taxonomy): Eukaryota > Metazoa > Chordata > Aves > Passeriformes > Passerellidae > Spizella > Spizella passerina. The sequence continues at coordinate 17,955 of WBNQ01027414.1, forward strand.
TAATATCCAGCCAGTATTTCCCTTGGCGCAGCTTAAGACTGTGTTCTCTGGTTCTGTTAGTTGTTACATAAGTCTGTGGGAAATATGAATGGTCTTCTAAGTTTTATGGTGTTCTGTAACCCAGAATCTCTGTTTATGTACAACTTCATCATAGTTCCAATCTCCAAAGCAGGTTTAGGTGTATTCAACTGCTGCACTGAATCTATGCTTCTCCTTTCTCTGGCTCTCTCCATGGGCAAGGTCAAGGCTGAAAAGAGAACATTACCCAAGCCTGTGTCATGCAGAGGCTTCCTTCACACTGAAGTAACCCAGTGTTTGCCTAAGGAATGGTATAAAGCACATGGACTAAAATAAATGCACAAACTCTAAATGTTCAGAAGAGAAGACAAAAATCAATTCATATTTACACTGTTGGGTTTTTAAGAATTGAAATAATAACTCACTCAATTCTCAATATTGTTCTTGAATATACAAGCTATTTGCCAAAGTCTATAACCATGTGTTATTTATTTTAAATATGATGCAATCCATAACCTGCATTCTGCTTAATTTTGCAGTATGAGTTGTCTTTATCCATTATTTATTGTACTCAAATATGAGGAGGATCAGAATATTAGACAGAAATAGCACAGTGGCTTTGAGGATGACTTGTAGAAATGAGATGAAACTGAGTGGTAAAAACAGCAGTGCTTAAGGGTCTGGATTGAGAATGACTCAAGGGGAGATCCAGGAATGGCTGGGAGTTGCCCTGGCAATGAGGCCTTAGGAAGATGAATGCAGGTCCCTGGGGCTTCTGGTGAGAGATTCCCACAAAAGCCAGGGATGCATTAGTGCCATTGTGCAAGGCCCTAAAGCACCTTATCAGGAATAATGTGTATGATTCTCTCTGTCCATTTTCTAGAAGTGAATTTAGATTGGAACAGGATCAGAGGATAAATAGCATGTCTGGGAAAATAGGAAAGAGGAGATGAGGCATCATGGCAAAACAAAATGACAGAAGATCAAAGAAAATATATAATATATATATATACTTCCAATGAATAGGTATAATTTCTGTTGACTTGATATAATTTCTGTTCCTACATGTAATTTCTTACCAATCAACAGAGTAATTTTCAGGTGGTGAGGGACTTCATGAGCAACAGGGAGGAAATATATTATTTTAAATAAAAGATGATGTCCGTTCCAGAAGTATTTATAAATTAATAACAAACACATTTCTAGAGAAATGTACAGATTCCTAATTCTGAGGACAGTCTGTAATGTGTCTCCAGCAGAATTAAGTGGGGACTAAAAGATTTTACTGCTTTAAAGCTGGAGCTCAAGACAAAGTGATTCTATACAGTGTTGCTTTTAACACCAAAGGACAGGACTCAGTCCAGAAAATCCCTTTAGTTTTTCTGTTCATCTTTGTCTTTTAGGTATCTTGCCATCTAAAAAGTAATAATAAACCCAATCATGGCTATGGAAAGAATTCAAAATCCTTCTGTCTGAAGTTGTCTAAAACTAATAATGATTTGGGGGTCCTTTGAAGAACAGTAGCTTCCAAACAAATCTGTCAAATATTAATTTAAGTCTCTGTTTAGTCTACAGCAGTGAAATTGCTTTGAATAGAAAATACATGATAAAATATGTGTAATGGGTCTTGTCAAAAAGCTTTTTCATTCTATTTCGCATTTTCCAATAACAGACAATCTCCACTGCCTTTAATAAAAAGGAATAAAACTTCTGAAGCCAGAACTGATTGCTGGTTAATTTAAAAGAAAGGAAAGTTTATTACCTCTCTTTGCAGTATACTGCTCATTCTCTGAATCTAGAAGTCAGTGGTTAAATAAAGTCTCTCTGGGAGGAATTTTCCATTGTGAGTCATAAGCATTGGATTGACAACCTTTATGGAAATTTAAATGCAACCCTATTAAACAATACACTTCTATAAAAGCTGAGGGATAAATTCCTTTCACTGAGTGTGGGGGAACTAAGGTGCAGTATCTGAGAGAATGACCTGCAGAGCGTTTATGTAGCTATGACAAGCCATGAGGTTGGGATCTGCCTGGCTGGAGGAGGACAGGATATCTAATGGTACAGAGCCCATCAGCCAGCAGCAATTATCTAAATGGTGTTTGCCCACAGGAATAAAGCAACAGCCACATAAATAAAGAATTGTTGGGTTTATTTCAATATCATGTTAGAGCTGGATATTGCTCTTGCAAACATCACTTGAAACAAGTATTTCAGTAAAATGAAAATAACTATCACAATACTTCCTGGCCTGTGTTTTAAGTGTACAAAATTTAGGAAAAAAAAAAGTCCTCTAAACTTGTTTTGTGTTTTCATCAACTTTGTCTCCCATAACTATCAGTTTTGGCTTAATTTTGAGTTTTCCCCTGTAAACTCTGGGTTACCTATAAGTGAAAAGTGTAAATCTGTGCAAAATTATTAAAAATTTCAAACACCACTCCTGTCACAATAAAAAAAACAACATTAGGGAAATTACAGTTTCCCATATTTAAAACAATTGGCCAATGTAATGCCAGTCTACCCACTCGGGATGCTGAGCATACACATGAAGGAGAAAACTAGAGAGATCACAGATGATGTTGTAATGATGCACAGGAAGAATGCTGAGAAGAGGATATGTGAAGATGCTGGGCAGCTTTCTGGAACAACAGAGAAGGCATCCCCAGCAGCTATTTTGGGAATGTGTAACATCCCTGTTCTGATTGAATCCGAGCACTCATAAATGCCAGTGTGTGGCCACAATTTTGTGACGCTGACCCTGGCTGCTGGGCTGGGCTCAAGGTGAAGCTTTTGGACACAGACACTTCTTTGTGGTGGCAATTCTAGAAGCAGCTCTCAAAGTCTACACAGCTACATGAGCTTAAAAGCCACCACTCCTAATATAATCCCTTCTGGCATCAGGTCAGGCACATGGTGCTGTGCAAGTTATTTCTTGTTTTCACCCTTCTGCTATCACCACCTCCAGACTGCTTAAGATCTGCACTGGTAGTAGCTTCCTGGGGAAGGACATTGCAAAGTGTTTGTAAGCTACAAACCCCATGCAGCTCACCACTGTGCTTCTCAGAATGCAGGAGTGCCAAGAGAGAAATGCAGTGAGGCCCTGTCACTTCAAGAGTGTTACTATTAACATTTTCTGTCTTGTAGCATTAATTTTTGTCAACATCCATGTCTACATGTTATTTCTTGTTTCTTAAAGCAAATTATTGTTTACTGCTTGTGATCAGCTGCTCTTTCTCTTCTCACTCAAAACCAGCTACTAATAAAACATCAAAGTTTTTGCTTTGCTGTAAATATGTTTTTCTATTGGTAAAACTTAATAGTTCAAGTTATGCCAAATGTTTGAACAAGCAGATGAACAAAACCCAGTAAAGGATCTACACAAGTGAGTTGGTTTCTACACATTCTTCTGAGCCAGCAATCAGAGATTTAAAGTATTTGGAAACAAAACAATCCATTAACCAGTGTAGTCCATAAAATTAATCAGCCATAATATACTCTCTAAGATTAGCAGTAGTTTCCCACCATCCATAACATCTTTCCCTCCAGCAAAACGGGCACTTTACAGGTCTGTATCACTCCCTGGCTCAGGCCAGCCCACAATCCAGAGAGCAGCACAGCTATTTACAGTTGGTTTCATTAAAGCTGCCTTGTATTGCAGAGATGGGAGCATTCATGCATGTGTATGTATGTATTTTTTGTGTATATGTCTGTATTATTTGTACATATATAATAACTGGTTTTTTGTGTCCTGCACTTCTATTCCAACAAGGATGCATCCTGTCCACTTGGGTAAAGGTAAACTCTGATGAGAGAAGAACCATTTTCTTTCAACTATCTTGTAGAACATCACTTGTCTTTGGCCTTTGCAATGCACTTTATACTGGATCTTCTGTAGCAGCAGAGGCTGCAACTGGACTTTCAATGCAGCTTTCCTGTCTGGATGAGGTTTTATAGCCCAGGGCCTCAGGACAGGCAGGATTTCCAAAATGCATTTTATTGGAGAGCTTTGAATAGCTCCTTCACATGGACTTTTGAAATCACTGCTGGTCATGCAAGATAATTTGAATCCAAAGTTGTGTGGAAAACCTCCCACTCTCAAAGTCCTGATGCGTTTGCCAGTAAGCAGTTGCCCTATAAATGTAAATCTCCTCCTATGGTAAACATTTACAATGAATCAAAGAGATCTGTAGTGGATGCACGTTGAGTTCAACAGATGTATGAGACTTCAAAGGTGCTGCAAACATGACTGGTTCTCCAGTGTGTAGTCTTACCTGAAGTGAGGTAGATGATATTTTTACTAAGAAAAGGTGTGGGTATTTTTCCAGACCTGAAAACAGCCATAGCTCAGTATGCAACTCTTTTGTATTCTCTCTTCAGCCACTGCTGGCCTAAATTCTAAATAATTCTTTGAAATCTCTTTTGGTTTGTTATCAAGTAGACTTATGCCTCTCTTGAGTTTAGTTACAGAGACTAAAGGTACAGAGACTGGATCATCAGTATTAAGATTTGTTAAATGTATGATTACTAAATGAAGAAATTTCCAATTATTCTGCTTTGTGCCATATTTTTGTCAGAATGTTAACAAAATATTTCTTGATTGATAAATATTGATAAAAATAAATATGGATAAATTTTCTGATAGCTTCCATTTCATAATGTTATGTTTCCAGTGTTTCTAGTGATCTCTCACTTGCCCCACCAAAAACACTGAAAAAGAGAAACTATAATAAGTAAGTGTTCATTCTAATACAGGCACATCAAGGAAGTGCAGAGAACATGACAACATGGCAATCAGTATACCAATGATGGTGGCAATGCTTTCTGCAATTACAAACCTGGCTCTGGGTTCTCTCAGGCTCTCTCAAAATTCTGTTCAAATTGGTGAGGCAAAGTTTAATGTTCAGTGGATTTTTCACTGAACTTATGCCCTTGTTTTAATTCTGTGAGGATGGAATGCCAATGGCAGGAGCAGAGATTTGGGAAAAGGCATCATCCTTGCTGTCAGGCCCAGGATAGTGCAGGAACAGTTTCTAATCTTGGTGGCATTTTCTACCGAAGGAGCACAGCAGGAGATAAAAGGTGGGTGGAGTGGCTGGCATTTAGCTGAGTCACACTGCTTCTAACATCAAAAGAATTTCAGTTCAATAATTGGCCAAAGGGTCAACCAGATTCTTGCCTTGCCTAAGGCAATATTTCCATGATGCTTTTGGTCTGTGCAATTGCTTCCATACAAACATGGAGTCAGGGAGCCTAGGAAAACTCCTTAATTCTTAGAGGGCTTTATGCTGGGCTAGGAATTGTCATTTTCTTAAACACTGGACATGTAATTGCACAGTTTAGCTTCCTCAGTTGTGTTTATTGTGTGGTTCTGGTATCTTTTCTCATCGGTTGAATAATTGAGCTGGTTTGCAATAAACACTTTTAATCTGTGCTGCCTACGTTCTAGGTAATTATGGTCTTGCTAAATAAGTTTTTGTGGAAGCATTTTCTTATGAATTGCCTTTACAACTTTATACATATATATATGTATATCTGTATATCTATGTGTATATCTCTTTATATTCCTTTCCTACCTCATTTTTAAGTGGTGCCATTCTATTTCAGTGATTAAAAAGAACATTTATTGTTACTTCACATGTTAATCTTTGTTAATGCCACTTTCTACATATGCTTAGCAATGGCAAAATGAATAGAAAGTACCTCTAAATGTAAAGCAACTGCTACTATAATATATAGTTCCCCTTGTAGGTTCACCACAAAGGATGCCAGCCTCCCGACACAGCATGTGCAATCCATATTAAGCTATTTAATAGCTCTTAATTTGTTTTTATTTTTAGAGGTTGCTCTTGAAATATGTATTTAAGATTCTCTTTTTAAAGTCGTTTGGAGTTCTGAATTAAATATCCACAGGGCTCAAAAAAATCTTGATAATGGTATTTCTATGAGGCACAAGGGGTAGGATTTGTTTGACTGTGTGCAGATCACTGCAGGAGTTATCTGCACCTATGCTAATCACATCATTTTCCTTTTATAACCAAAGAAGAGAAATGAGTCAGCTGATCAACTTCTGATATCTGGTACAGGATGAGATGAACTGCATCTTAAAGCAGCTCTTACTCCCTAGAGACTTCAAAACAAGCCTTGGTGACCAGTTCAGGTGCAGACATTTGCACTGGTGATATCTAAAAAGAGATGAGTCTCGTTGAGGTGACTGCCAGTAGTTATGAGCAGGCCTTTAAACAAGCTTGAGCTCTGCACACGTACTCTTAGCTGTACAGCTGTTTGCATATTAAGCAATCTGCTAATACTCAGCTTCCACAATATCCTCTTTTTTCTATCTTTACAGTAGAGTGCTGACAATTCTGACTAGTCCTTTAAATGAAGACATTTAGTTATAAAAAAAAAAGTATGCAACTTGTAAGTTCTAAGAGTGAAGGCAGGGTATCAGTTTTTAAATAAATTGCTATATTATTAGCTTTAAACTTGGAGGAACTTTGCTAATGGTCCTGAAAAGTCATGAGTAAAGGCAAAGCCACACATTATGCTTAAGTCTAGATTGGATAATTTCACTGAGGCTTCAATTATAGGCTTAAATATTTAAACAAATCTTCTGCATGTGGATTTGAAGAATTTTGACTCACTTCTTGGAGCAAGACATTGCCACTGCAAATGTAGGTATTCTTTTCTTGATGAATGTTTTAGTAACCTTTTTTTCCTAATTTTATGAAGTTGGCCTCAAAACAATTTTTCAAAAATCTCTCTATGACATTAGGCAGTGTGTCAGAAATCTGTGTGGCACGGTAGGTATTCATAATATTGTGCATTTTTTGCATAATAAATCTCAGCCTTGTGCAAAAGTCTTCTGAAACGACGATTAGTTTTTAGACTCAAAAGGCTGCTCTGTAGAATTATGAGAACCTTAAAAAAGAGGAGGGGGGGAAATGAAAGAAAAGTGAAAAACAACTTCGTTGCTAAAGAAAATACACTTTCATTTTCAGCCACAAGATGGTGCCACTTCCTTAATGTAAAGTACAATTTGCCTTTGAGAACGGTGTAAAAATGACATTTACCAAATTAATCCCCATGGAAAGAGTGAAGGAGCAAAGGAGTCCTACTAGTGCCTTTAAAATAGCATTTAAATGGCATTTAAATGACATATGGTTCTTGTGCTGGCCCTCTGCAGAAGACTAGGATATATTCTGCCTGAATTCAGGGAGATATTTGCTAATTTGTGTGACAGAAATACCCTTTTAGTGCATATGGTCACTGCCAGCTCTTCAGCAAATCATGGTGCTCCATCTGAGTGAGTTTCTGTTTCCTTCTGTGTACCAAAACAAATTATTTAGCAAATTTCAAAACTTTGTCAGAGGAAGTGTACTGAAGATTGGTGATCTGCACAGACACAACTGAAATATCAGAAGAGTGGGGCTGCCAATGTGTGGCTGAGAACCCATCTGACCCATTCACAATATTCTTTTTAGAGCCATTTCAGAAGAAGACCTTTTGGGATACTAACTGTGGTTTATTATTCTTTTCACCTTATGTGGGTGAAAACCTGAAAGAGAAAACCAAAAAACCTATGGTTTGTGCAGCACTTTGTCTATAAAATTATCTTCAAGTCAGAGGCTGAAAGAATAGGAAATGGCAAAAGAGGCAGTCCCTGGGCAGCCGTCTGTCCCCCTGCTTGGCTCCACTTTGCTCACCCCCACTGGTCCCTCTGGAGGCCCTGGCCTTTGCCCCACCTTCTGCCTGCTTCTCTGGTCGTTTGCCCTGTCTGCTTCCCCTCACACTCACCTGGTAGCTGCTTCCTCTGTGGTCACCCCAAGAAAGTACAGGAGAGCAACAGATCATGGAGCATCTCCCTGCTTTTACTTGGGGTTCAAGTACCCCAAAAGTAGGGTGTAATGATGCAAAAATATTGGGCAAACTTGACCACGTGCATCATTACTAGTACAACACGTGATGAGACTATGTTTTACTTTTCTAAGAATAGAGCTGTAATTTGTTTTATCATGGAAATCCTAGTCTGTAGTTAAGGTGGAAAAAATCAACCTTTCATTTAAATGAACTGCATTAGTGATTCCTACTGAAAGTCAAAACACATAGCCTCCTACATCCCTCAGGCAGACTGCTGAGGCTTATTTGAGAGCGTAACCCAAGCCTGCTTCCCTTCACACTGATAGAAACATCAGTGTGAATAACTGAAATGCTTTCAAGCATTTTTATTGCCCGACAAACTCACCTGAAGTGTAGAAACCCTGACTTGGGCAGCCCGGTGACAAAGCCTGACTCCAGCTGGGGGGCAGGAAGCGAGTCATTGTCCCAAGGTGGTTCAGCACTCGTGCCCTGGCCAGGTGAGGCAGTGCCACCGATGTGGTGACCCCGCCTTCCGGAGGCCATCCCCGAGTCATTCACACCTGGGGCTCGTCACCATCCCGGTGGGTGTCAGAAGAGATCCTGCAACTCAAATTGCATAAGTGTGGGATTCTGAGTGACTCACAGCAGCCTGATGACTCCGTAGCTCAATTGTTTAGGCAAGCTGCAAGCCCAAGGATGTCCCAGCCTATGTCATGCAGGTTGGTTTCCTGCTCCTTAGGGGAGTTCCCTGCATGCATATGCTGCCTGTGCTTGAAAAACAAAAACTATATTAAAGATGAGACATGGCATTTCATGGAAAATCACTGTAATACGTCCTTGAAATCTGGAGTTGATCTTATGTTGCAAGACCCTTGGATTTTACTAGTTATGTAAGAAGTAAAATGGCATTTTGTTTTTTCTTGAAATGGCAACAAAGGGAAGGTAAATAGAGGGAAGTGAGAAAGAGAACAGAAAAAGTTTTGAGATCAGGGTTTTTAAAGAAATGTTTAATTGAGTTTGAGTTAAACTTATTAAAAACCTCAGTACCCCATATTTCTAAATACTTCCATTTTATAATACCATATTTTTCTATTATATAATATTTTTTATTATACCATATTTTAGAGGAAATAACATCTCTTGGTATTCTTTAAACTCATAATTGATGCTTCTTCTGTGAAAAAAAGAGTATTAGTTTGAGACATTTTCTTTTGTATTTCACAGTTAAAATTGAATCTTACTTCTGTGTAAATCAAAATAAAGCCCTCTGTTAGGAAGGGAGAGAAGGAAGGCATAGCAAAGGCAGGAAAATATAGCTTCTGTATCTGGATAGCTTTAGGAGCACATGATCCAAACTGTGATCTTCAAACTAGGAAACACATTTGCATTTTTACTCTTATTTTCCTCTCTACGGTTCATGGAAAAATTTTTTTTTCCCTTCATAATCTAGATCTGATTGCCTGGGACAAGTTTCTGCCTTGCTGCACTAAGCTAAACATAGCAGGCTTAAGGTGATCTGCCTGGTGAAGATGGAATCTCAGTCAGGCAGAAAGGATTGGAAAAAAGTACTGCAAAGAAGGAAAAGAAGCTGGAAAGGAAGCTCGTACATTAGAAGGATGCCTGTTAGAAAGGCTTGTGTCAGAGGCTTGAGGTGGCATTTCCCCCACCACTGACTGCTGCTGCCTCTTGGGAGCAAAGGGCGGCTGAGCCCTGCAGCCTGCACCGACAGCACCCCAGGCTGCCGGGAGCATCCATCCCCTGCGGCTCTCTGGTGTGGGGCGGTGTAACAGAGGTGGGCAGTGCCAGTGGGCTGGGTGCTGGCTCTCTGTTCCTCCATCCCTGTTCCATCTTCAGCTCTTTTTGGAATCCTTCCTCTTTCAGTTCTCCTACCCAGAGAGTTTTTGAAAGGTCAGGGGGCATGACCAAAGTGAACACTTCTGCAAATGTCTGTATTTATGATATTTCTACTAGCTGGCAAACAAGTCTTCATGAACGTGACATGAACATGAATGTTCAACAAAGAAAAGGATTAAATAATTTCAGAAAACCCCAAATTCTTGATTTTTTCAGTAGCTTACTGTTACCCTCCCTAATTACCCAAGTTTTGGTTAACAGCACAGACTTTAGAAAATGAGTCTAAAGTGTGAGGTGAGTTTTGTGGACAATGCATTTCTGACTGTCACTCCTTAATGCACACACACACTTACACACACACACGCACACAGAGAAAAGCAAACTTATTCTTCACAAAAAAGTTTTTTCTCAACTGCTGGCTTATTGTTTTCTATTAGCATTCAAAAGTACTTAGTGTTGCAGACAAAAATCTTCTACTTCAATATAAATAAATAACTTGATCTCTTGAGGTTTTTAAATAATCCTGCTTGTTTCCTTATCATGTGAGAAAATACATGAGAATATATGAGATGTGACTTAGCCACAGGCCTCAGCTTTTGCGTTCTGGATACACAATAGAAACAGAAGAAAGCTGCCATGCAGAAGTATGTGGGTAGTCATGGCTGTTCTTTAGCTTCCTCTTTAGTCAATGTAAAACATTTTTTTTATCCTTATTAATTTATCTCCTGCTGTTGCCTGAAAGTACTGTCAGTTGCACAGGCCTATGAGTCAGCCACCTCTCTGCATGAAGCTGAACAATAAATTCCATTTCTTCCTCCTTGCACTTTAAATATAGCTTCATTCCTCTGTTCCACTGGGGCAGGTTCTGTTATTTATTCTCTTCCTGTGAGACTGGTTTACCAGCTCCCTTTGGTGTGACAAGGAAAATTAGTCTGTGTTCATAAAAAAGTGAGTCCACACATATTTTTCTAATCCAGTGCCAAAATAATGGTAATATCACAGGAAAAAAAAATTAGGAAAAGTTCCTTGAGTAAAGTGTCTCTTCAGTGTCTCAGAGCTGGTAACTTGTTTCTTCAAACCTCACATGTCAGTTTGAGAGATGTCCAAAGAGCAGGGGCACCATAGATCTGATTTTATGAGAGTTGTTAATAATGCATTAATTTGTCCAAAACTATGCTCTGAGAGTGATAAGCTTACAAATGTTTGCAGTTTTGAGGTTTAAACACACCTGTCTTTTTATTGTAAATGACCATTGGCAGAGTAAGATTCCTGAGTGCAAATGCCAAATGTGTTCTCAGGAGCTCCTTGCAAGGATACTGAAAAACCAAGACTGGCAAAACCACTGTGTAGATCCAGAGAATGTTTACTGAAGGGCAGGCTTTTTACATTTATCCATGGAATTAAACATTTGTGGAAATGCAGAGGCATTGATGTAAGAGGTTGAGTCTTAAATGAATTTTTTGGTTCTTTAGAAAACATAAGGAAAGTGAAGGGAAGTTGTCTTGAATTTCTCATGATTAATATTAGACTAAGAATAAGCATCAGGTGTTCCTTGGGCAGAACATCTAACCATATAGCAAAATTTCCATGTAACACTATTAAACCCCTGATCTTTCTCCTGATGAATTTGGATTGCTAGCCCAAACCTCACATTGGTGTGGACTGATTTGTAGCTGCCCTGGTATACACAGGTTTGACCTTTTTTTCATCCTAAAGCTGTGCACACCCACTCTCCTTTCCTGTGTGGCAGAAGTGCCACTCACACTTAGGTTGTACATCTGTTTTCCAGAGACACTCCTACGTGAAAGAGCTTGTGTGTGTGTATATATATATACATATATATATATTTTTTTTTTGTATGTATGTGTGCTTTTTGGCATCTGGGGACTGTGTTGGCAGTTGCCTCCAAACAAAATATGTGGGGTATGTTGGATTTGGTCCTGCAGGTTGAGGGAGGTGGGTTTGACTCTGGGTTGGAGGCTGGGTACTGGCAACAGGGACCAAACGCTTTCTGGCAGAGGTGACCTGAGTATTCTTAGCTTCAGCCAGACTTCACCCAAAGCCTGTCGCAACAGATACCCCAAAAAGGTGTTGATGCTAAGCATTGACAAAAAGGTGGCTGACAATTGGTACCAGCACCCCAAACTTGTCCCTGTCCAAACAGAAAGCTGGGAGAGGCAGCTTGTTCTGCCTCATGGTTAGCTAGATAGGTTCAGGGTGTGTTTTAGTTGTAGTTTATCTAACCATAAAATCAATTTTTTGTGATTAATCATGTTCAGAAAAGCAAGAGAGGGACCTAATCCTTTAACCCTTGAAGGGATAGATTTATAAAAGTACATAGGGACTTAAAGTGCAGTTAACTATTTAATATTTTCCAATATTTTCCACTGAACCTAGTTCAGTGCCATCAGTCTCACTGCCCAATGATAACTAGATGTCTCACTTCACTGAAATTGCCAATAAATATGAATTGAATATTTGAATATTTTTACAGATATGGACCCTTAGTCCTATGAGTCCCTATCAGTTCAACTACTTTTAACAGCATCAGGAAGTGCCTGTTTGCATTTTTAGACAATGATGTGACTTGGAAATCTGATAAGCCCTCTTACTTCACATGAACCTCAAATAAAGTGGATTCAGGAGCAAAATTCAATTCTAGATACATGTGTGAGCTTGAAATGAAACCCACAGTCCACAGGTCTAATTAGCCTGACAACATTTATTTTAAAAAAGGTTATTAAAAGTCAGACTAAATTATTCCCATGCTCTTTTCACTGTTTTTTCCTAGCTATGAAGCAAAAGAAGTGATTCTGTAGGCAGTGTTGCATTTTTTTTTCTAAAACTCTTAAAAGTAATTTTGTTATTAAAGGCATATTCTGGATAGAATTGTTACGCTACCCCAGTTGTTATATTACGTGTGAGTTTTTAGAAGCCTTTATTCTTCCAAGTGCATTTGTGACATGTCACAAATGGGTTTTAATATATATTAGGACTTGGTCTTTTTCTTAAAGTCTTTAAATGCTAATGTTAATAACTACTTGATAAGTAATTAGAAAATATGTATTCTAATTGTTTTGTCAATTGTTGGAAAAAAAACCCAAATCAGATCATTTCTGTATTTGAACATACTACATTTTATTGAAGTGGCAATATTCAAGCCCACATATATATTGGGATTTCCTGAGGCATTTCTTTCTTGATGCATTGGAAGCTGAATTACATTTATCAGGAATAAAACTGAAAATAAAAATATTATTCTTAGATACATAATAAGAAGCTGGAGACAGCTGAGCTTTCTCTCCACCTCTAAACAAATGCTGCTTTACATAAAATATAGCACTCTCTCTCAAATTCCTTCCACTACAAAGATCTTGGTTTCATTTCTAATTTAAATAAAACCAAAGCACAAGTGTCTCTCTGAATTATTTATCAAACTGTGTCTCCTTATAGTTGCCCCTCATCTGATTCAGCCCATCATTCCTTCTGTCCCCCAGAACATTTTCTGCACGGCTGCCAGGAGGGAGCAGGACCTGGGAAGGCTCCTGATGTAGCTGCTCACCCCCTGAGGTCAGGGTGACAGAGCAAGGCTGCCTGGGCTTTTATTTTTAGCAGAAGTTTTGTATGGCACAGGAGGAGGTTGGCAGGAGCCAGACTGCAAATCCTGGTGTCATTCTCCTCTCCGTCAGAATTATATATACACACAGGCATCCTTTGTCAGATGGTGGGAATCAATAGCTGCTGACTCATGGCAATTGTTGCATCTCTCCCACGATCTCCATTTCCCAAATATCAAGTGGAACTACAATATCAATTAAAACAAGCAATATTTCAAATTTGGTGTTCCTTACCACTTTAGTTGGGGAAATGCAGTATTTTCTAATGGTTTATATAAATTGTTTCTTCCACTCTTCCACTCTATTTTAAATGTGCTCAGCTCTATTTTTTGACTATAGCAAAGGTTTTACCTACAGATGTATATAACTCAAATACATGTGAACAGTGTGTGCATATTTTAGTCTTGCATACCGATATTTTATTAATATTTAATTGGAAAGTTACTTTTTGCATGGTATTTTTGAACAAAGACATTAATGGGAAAACATTCTTCACAAAGACATTGATGGGAAAAAAATTCCTCACAAAAATTCTTTACAAAAATTCCTCTTGTTTGCTTCATATTCTGAGTGCAGATAAAAAAAAAGGAAATGTTTAAGTGACCTGAAATGAGACCTAGAAGAATGAAAGTAAAGGAGAGGGTATATAAGCGCAGATCTGTCAAGGCTGAGCTGCGCAGACCTGAGGGTCCAAGGGGATAGTAACCCTTGCAAAAAGGGTAAGAATGTATTAAGGAGAGGGTGGGCAGTTCCTGCAACAGCAGCCACCTTCCAAAGGAAAAATTCTTCTAGAAACACATGGGGAAAGAGGCATTTCAAACATGTGTCAGATTAGCCTCCACTCCCGAGCCTACAGGCTGAGATAATTTGGCTTAAAAAAGAGATGGATATAAGGCCAAGCATGAAAAGCTGTCTGGTTAATTTTGCCCTTTGTCCTATAATCTATTTTAGGCAACTAGATGGCCCTTTGTTTTGAAAGAGGTGTTGCTGAGATGTGGCAGGTGCTCAGGAAGAGCAGTGCCTGCTGGCTGTGCTGCTGTTTGTGCTCTGCATGGGAGCCTGAGTGCTGCTGGGGCTGAGGGGCACCTACCTCAGCAGCACTGCAGGGCTGCACTGGGGCCTGCCTGGGACAGCTGCTAAATGCACCTTCTAGCAGAACTACTGATGGTATTGGTTCTATAACAGTCAGTAATCAGAAGTTATGTCAGCATTTCCCATTGTAGGAGTGATCTTCAGGCCCTCGCTGACCATACAGATACGAGCAAAACCCTGTCTGTTTGTCCATGCAAGCACGTCCCTCCCCGACAGCAAATATTAGCCAGACTGAGAGTGGTTCAAGCATCAGATACCATCTCAGAAACTAACTCATTGGTGGGAAAAACGTGCTGAGTAAAAGGCAAGAAAAAAGGGAGTCATGCTGCAAGCTGGAGAACCAGTGCTGGAGAGATCTTCTGTACATGCCTCAGCCTTGGGAAACCTTAATTTGGAGCTCAGTCAGGGATGAGACACAGGCCCATAGGAAACTTGCCTTCATTATTTCCAAGGCTCAGGGAGCTACCTGTTTCCTATTTAATCCAAATAGCTTTGCAGAATCGGAGACAAATGTGGCAAGAACAATAACAAAAATGTCTGTAGTTGTTCCAATAATTCTTTGTACTTGTTTCCTGTATTTGTTTCAAATTTAATACTTAAATGGCAGCTGCCGTGCTGGACAAGATGAGGAAACCCAAGGTTTCCTTTTTTTACACTTCACAATTCCCACATGGGGTTATGGACATTTTTGACCTTTTAGTCTGCATTATTAGGATACACAAATGCCTTTGACCATCATAGCTCTGTACACAGGGACTCTTTCTATCCATCCCTGTACGTCTGATGGGGATCTGACTGGTCATGGAGGTGGCATGTAGCTGAAAGAGCTGTTGTCATGCTGACTTTAAAAGCCTCTTTATGGAGCTGTGATATTGCTGGTCCCTTCTGCCCTTCTGTGGTCACTCACACCATCCCATGGCATGCAGACACTGGATCGGGGAACAGGGGTCCCTGGGCTCCACTTCCACAGGTCATGTTCAAGGAATAGCAAAGACTGAGCACTTCATATTTAGTTCTAGGGAGGATTATGAACTAATGATATGGACTGAACAGACTCATGGAATGAGTCGGGAAAAGATCATCCCTGGGGAACACCACTAATCACAGAATTTGAGTCAGTCACCACTGCCAACTGGATTTGAGTCCATTCACCACTAAATCTTTGCACTCAGCCACCCAGCCAGTTTTTAATATAACTCTTCCTGAACTACTTTGTTTGCTTGGTTTTGCCAGCATCCCTGCTTGTCCCCGTGCTGCAGTGACCTAGATGTCCCTTCTGCTGATGCCTGTCGCTGCTGAGTCCAGAGTGTGCAACTCTCAAAACACAATTCCCCTCAAACACCCTCTGGTCGATCCCATATCAGGTCATAAGAGCTGGCGATACAAAACTAGTACAGAAAGAGCTCAGATGCTTACAAGTAGTACATCCACCTTTTAAATGAATTTATTTACTTATTTTACAATTACATGATGATGGTTTAGGTAAAATTCTGCTCTCATCTTCAAATGCCCTCAGTTTCTCATTAGTTAAAAGCCCACTCATTAGGAGGAGCACATTCCTGGGACAAACACATCAGCTGTTGTAAATTGTTTCAGCAAAGTTTTCTGCTGTTCATTGATTTTATAGAGGTAAGTGCCATGTTATTTACTCAGTTAACAATCATTAAAGACAAAGTTTTCACTTCTGCTTGTAGTCTACCAGTTTGGAAGGATTTCTCTGTTGTTTTCTATACCATGCCAATTTTGGACTGTATTGTAATTCTTGGTTTGTATTTTTATCTGTCAAATAACTATTTGGTGCTTAACACTCCAATGTGTAACAGCAATTTTAGTTTAGAAAACTGGTACTGATGCTGTTTGTGAATAAGATTCACATTTCAAAAAAAAAAAAGAGTAGTGTTTTGACTTAAAAGATATTTCAGAATTTGATTTATCAGTTTAGTACTTAAATGCACTGGGCTCTGCCTGCAATGCTGCTCACCCAGAGGGCAGCTAATCACATGCTGTTTGGGTATTTAATCCCATATAAATAATAAAAAAATACTTCTTTCATTAGAAGCAAGACATTCAGGGTAATTTTTTCCAAATGGCTGTCACACCTATGAACAGTGCATTTTAAAATAATCCCAAGAGGAGCCCAAAAGAGGATGCAGTTCGTTGTTAGAAAATTAGTTCTATTCATTAATGAATGGTGTCAATGTACTGTGCTGGGTTTTTGTAGAACTAAAGTATTTTAAATTCATTTATTTGAAACAATGTAGACAACAAACTAAGCTGTGTATTGGCATGCAAATAAAGTGTAAAGTTAATTCCACCTCAAATGCTTTACACGTATTGTCCAATTTGTTTTGAGTTTCTGTTACCAAAGTATAATATTCCCTTTTGTACCATCCAAAGAATAGTAATTATTTACTGCAAGCAGAGATTTACAGTGGAAATGCACAAATGTTTTAAGAGTTTGCCAACATGTTAGGATTTTTTAGCTGACTAAAGGATACACTTTTCCTCTCACAAGATTATAAATGCTTAATACCTCCATGAATTCAACTGGATTATTTCCAGATTTATACCCCTCAATTAATTTCAATTGAATTTTCTTGAATTACACTATCTGAAAGCATAATTCATCTTTGTGTGAGCTAAAGTTAATTTAGCTTAGAGCATTTTCTCAAGAATAAGCCAAGGCCTGATTGTAGGCATTCTCTCTGTTATCAATTTGACTTAATTTCCTCTCTTATAAGTGCCTCTAATAACAATAAACCTTTCAGAAAATGAATGTGTGAATTTAGCAGATGGTGTGAAAGAAGCTAAACTATTTTAAGTGCTTTGCAACAATGTAAACTCATGTATTATTTATTATACAGTATTACCAATTCATACATTCTTAGAAGCTATTAAAATTCCATGCCAGAAGGTAGGATGTATTCTATTAGTGTCAATTAATGTTCATGGTCTTCAGTTAAGAATATTTAGTGATAAAATTAGGAGGAAAATCTATAAAAAAGTGAAAACTTTACAGAATGCTGGTGGTTGGCACTTTAATTTTTACCCATTCAAGGTCAGAGCCAGAAGAGGGTACTGAACAATGCTGAGGATATTAGTCTTAATTATTCAGGGAATTAAGGCTTTAACAGCTCTGGTAATCAATATGTCTTCTCCAACAGATATAACTCACCCATTTCTTTTTCTGTTTTATTCTTTGCATGTGGAGAAGAAATAGATATTGAATTGCACATAAAAGTTTGAACTTTTGACATAAATTTTACAACTTGAAATATCGGAATATTTTTTCCTAGAATACCTTTGTCTTCAGTTTATAATGCAATAGAAGCAGATGGACTGGATTGAAAATAACAATGCATCAGGCTTTTGCACAAAATAATTAGATCAGTGATTAACGTATTGGATGCATGCTAAATTCATGTATTTGATGTGTAAAATGGTATAATACTCCAGATATTTCTTCCACACACAAAATACTTATTTTACTCAGACCTTCAGTAATTGAAAAATTGTTTGTGGCTCATATGTATTCCATCTCCCTCTACTGTACAGACAGATTTAAACCATATTACTTTATCTTCCCCTGGTATTCAAAGTGTCATCAATAATCTGCAGTGATTTAAAATGACAGCACAATCTTTTATCTCCTGTAATGCTGGGACTCATGATCTATATCTTTATTTTCCCTCTGTCATTGTGCTGAGTAGCCCTCAATCTTGCTGGTGCCAGTGAAAGGACTTGGCACAAGAAACAATGTGTGTGAACATGCAGCACTCTGGCCCCTGATAGCTAGAGACAGATGCATTACAGGTACAGGAGGGTAGACCAGGACACAGGAAGCACTACAATGGTTATTTTTAATAGAATCATTTCAGGTTCCATGGCAAAAATATCTTGTCAATACCTGTTTTTTTTCCTTTCATTTCCATGTTTTCTTGTAGTCTTTTCTCTCAGTTTAAGGCATGACACAAGCTGCACGTAACAGAAAGAATAAAACTAAACAGGAATTGCCTAAGCAAAACTCTGCCCCAAAAATTATTTACTGTAAATCTTTGATATACACCAAAGAATGTCCCCTGGCATTTTCCATTTGCTTTTACATGAATAATCCACAGTGCACAAAAACATCAGCAATGACAGCAGCATATGCCTGGATCTCCATTTTCTTGGTCTTTGAATGTCTTTTCATGTATTTTGCATGAAAATAAAGAGATGCTACTCCATGCTTTGCAACCTGGTATTCATGCTCACCTGTTGGAAGTGAACTGTAATATGTCAATCATATGTTCATTTCTGATCTTTGTTCTTTGAGGAAGATTGCAAATATAGAATCAGAATTATAGAATGGTTTGGGTTGGAAAATACCTTAAATATAATCCAGTTCCAACCCCCCTGTCATGGGCAGGGATGCCACCCACCAAATCAGGTTGCTCAAAGCCACATCCAACCTGGTCTTGCACATTTCCAGAGATGGGGCAACCACAACTTCTCTGGCTAACCTGTGCCAGAGCCTCACCACCCTCATAGTGAAGAATTTGTTCCCTGCATCTAATCTAAACTTACTGTCCTTCAGTTTGAAGCCATTCCCCCTTGTCCTTTCACTACATGCCCTTGTAAAAAGCCCTTCTCCATCTCTTCTTTGGGCCTCCATTAAGTACCAGAAGGCTGCTCTCAGGTCTCCCCAGAGCCTTCTGTTCTCCAGGCTGAGCAACTCCAACTCTCTCAGCTTGTCTTTATAGGAGAGGCACTCTGAGCATCTGAGCATCTTCATCACGCCCTTCTGGATACACTGGAACAAATCCATTCCTGCTTATACTGCGGGTCCTGGAGCTGGGTGCAGCATTCCAGGAGGGTTCTCCTGGGGGCAGAGCAGAGAGGCAGGGTCAGCTCCCCTGGACTGCTGGTCATTATTCTCCTCATGCAGCCCTGCGTGTGGCTGGCTTGCTGGCCTGCAAGCGCAGGATGCTGGGTCATGTTGAGCTTCTCATCAAGCAGCACCCCGAGTCCTTCTCCTCAGGATGTTCTTGGCCTTCTGTCCATTTTTAACTTGGGTCTAATCTGAGAAATATAACTGGAGAATGACAAAGATATGTGAGTCTAGAGACTTAAAACTGGTAGTTGTGAAGATACAGTGGATGCTTAATCTGTCTCTAATGCAGTTTTACATTTTGGACCACAGAAGGTTTCAAGATAGAATACTTCTGCTAAGATGGTATTCTCTGTCCATGTTTCCAGCTTACTCATGAAAGTCATTCTTCAATAAAAACAGGAAAAAAAAGAATTTTTGCATCATTTTCAAACAGAAAAATAACAACAGGGTCAGACCAAGATACAGACAAAATGGACAGATTTGGTCATTCCTGTATTTCCTAGGAAGACAGAGAAATATACAAACGTGTATATAAACATATTGTAAATACACATGATATATATATAAACTATATCTCATAGGGAATAATATATCCATGCATGAGATTTTTAAAATTATTTGCAAGGAACTTTGAAATGTATTTGTGTGGAAAAAACCCCAAAACCCTTAAACACAGTAGAAATGTCTGCATTTTTTAGCCATAATAATAATTTCTACACCAATGAGGTGAGCCTACCTTCAAAAAAGGACACTTCTAGCTGCCAATTTTATACATTCTTCAGTGGAATTCAAACAATTCCGTTTAATTTTCTCCCTTTTTGTCATCAGATTTTATTTCATTTCCTAGAAAAATAACTTCCTATGAGTATGAGAAATACTACTTAAAATTTTTATGTTTTCCACAAAACAAAGTGTGAAGT
This sequence comes from Spizella passerina, assembly GCA_013401375.1. Classification (NCBI taxonomy): domain Eukaryota; kingdom Metazoa; phylum Chordata; class Aves; order Passeriformes; family Passerellidae; genus Spizella; species Spizella passerina. Next base: position 38,186 of record WBNQ01027414.1, read on the forward strand.
ATGCTCAGCAGATGCAAGACAGGAGTAAACAGCACATATGAGAAGCTGAAAACAAACCTGGAGAAATGTTGTCAGTCTGGTTTGGATCACAAAACATGACCCTTTTTTTGGAAAAATAACCTTTCCTCTGTGAGTTAACTGTACTCTTTCCTATTCTGGATTTTAAATTATGTTAATCAGATACTACTTATGAGGGAATCATGAGCGGCTGTTACCATAGGAACTACAGATTTTTTAAAAAAGTTTATTTCTGAATTTTGAAGTAATTATTGAGTTCAATGACAGATGTGCTCTATAATGCATACTTCACAGATTAAACCAATCAGGTTATAGCTAATTGTATGCAGTATACTTCAAGTCAGCACATAAATGAGTATAAAATGAGAGGATGACTTTGGTGGTTGTTATGAAGTTGTGTTGTCTGGTTATATGACCAACATAAAAATCATAATAAACAGCAGCTGCAATGTCATCTGTTGCAGTGCAAAAAATGCTGAGATAATCAATAAAAGCCATTAGAGAAGAATTGTCCATCTAGAGAACATCACTGATCTGTATTGGAACACATGGTGTGCAAATAGGTTTCTTTAGCATGACAGTCTATATTTTTATGAATTTTAAGTAGTATATTTTGTAATCAAAGGGTGCAATTAAGATGTCTAGTTCAGTTGTTTTCAACTATTTGGAAATCAAAATAGAGTGGAATTCTGACTAATAAACACCGTTGAGTACAGGCTGGACTAAGCCTGTAAAAAGTAAACATTTACTTGGGAAAAATAAATGTTTGCAATTTTTACAAAGATTATGAGGGGAATATGCAGAAATGAACTGATGTTTCAAGAAATTCAAGAAATGGCAAAATTCAAACTTACTAAAGGATATATCGAAGTCCATCCACAACCTGCTTCATCCTAGACTGCATAACAGAAACTGAGGCAAATAGAAAACCACATGTCATTTTGTGCAGTGAAAACATGATTCAGAATTTCCTGAATAAATAAAAACCCTCATCAGCTTTGTGAGATTTGTGAGATCAGACCCCATTTCATTCACTTATGAAGAACTCATTTTTGTTTTTAGAATATAGAGCAGAAACTCTGAGAGCATATTCTGCTCTGAAAACACTGTAGTGCTACAGAAAGCGATCTGCATGTTTGAGAAGTCAAACTGAGCATGATAATGTGTCATTGAATTAAAAAAAAAAGAAAAAAAAGGGAGAATTTGAACCAAAGTTGATAATGAGCTCCAGGGAAGAATCGTTAGTGTCTGTGCTCATTAAAAGCAGGGATTAAAGCACTCCAATTAGTGCCCATGCCTGAGAGTAAAAAGGACAAAGCCCAAACACAGAGCAATGGAAATTGTAATAAAAGATGTTTTGTTCTTGTTTAGTGGCTCCTTCACGCATTTGTGAAACAACAGATAATTTATTTTCTCATAATTCAGAACTATAGGCTTGTCTGCTTCTTTGAAAACTTGTTTCCCTTGCCTTCAGAAGACTTTTTAAAGAAAAAGTATCTGTAATTAAATTCCCATCTACAAATAACATCAGAATAATTGCAGATTAATGAAACTATATTGGAACTTCTAAAAATGATGGTCTTTTTATTCTAATTAGCTCCCCTTTAAGGAACTGTGTATATGATAATGTGTCCTGTGTGGAATAAAAAGTAGCATGAAAAGTGAGATGCTTTGCAATGAAATGCAGTGCTTTAATTGCAGTGAGATGCTTTAGCCATCTAAAAGGTGGGCATGGATTCTATGCAGTTATCATCTTGTTTAGATTAATAGAGATCGCTGGGTAGCCAATTCCATGTAGCTTTGAATAAGGAATTTACAGCAACTTTTGGGGGTATCAAGTATTCACTAGAGGATTCTGAATAACTGCCCTTGATCAGATCCTAACTTCTAAACAGCTTGAGCAGGATTACACAGATTTCCACTTTTTTTTTACCTTTTTTTTTTTCTTTTTTTTTGTGGAATTCATCTTGCAGGGTGCAGAAATCTGCATGTCTAGGGTTGAGCAGCATGTCAAGCCTTCTTCACAATGTCAAAGATTTGGTCAATCCAAATATTGAGAATTATTTGACATTTCCTGAGATAAATGTTTTCATTTTGTCACTTGTGATGTTTTGTCCTGAGTGAACAGCTCTGGGGGTGAGCCAGGGACCTCCAATGGCTCCTTCCAGCTTCAACCACTCTGTTATTTAAAGTCTTGTCAGGGGCTTTAGAATCTTGTCAGGCAACAAGAATAGCCCAAGAACTAAAAATACATAACTTAAAATTACCCTGCAATATTATCTCATGAGCTCACTCTGTTATGATTTATTATCTGCAATATTCTAATGTCTAGGATTCTCAGATCTAGACATGAACTGTACTGTGTTAGTCATTAATATCTAAAAAACTGATTTAATTATATGTATATAACAACACAAGGCCGAACAATCCAGCATTTGGATTGTGGGAACAGGAGGCTGGGATCTTTTCCCAGATCTTTTCTTACTCAGAAATTCATTAAAGGTCTTTTCCCTTTTCCTGATGCTCTTCCCATTTCATCTGAGCTACCACTTTTTGAGAAAATTGATGTTTATCTTATAGTCCAAATAATTAAAAATCACTTACTGATGTAGTAAGATAATTTGCTATATCAAAGAAGAAATGCAGAGTACTGTGGTGTGTTCTTCAGTTTGTATAAAACAGGAAGGGAAAGGCAGTTTTTGCAGCTTTTTTGTTTGCTTTTTTGTTTGTTTGTTTGTTTGTTTGTTTGTTTGTTTTTCTCAAGCCATGGCATTACTTAGGTGATTATGCAAGACTGCAGAAAAATGCAGAAAAATATTCCAGTTGCAGGCATAAGACTTTCTTCCAATAGATCAGTGCAGTGAAAATAACCTTCCATCCTTTTTGAACAGGCAAGCTTTTAAGTAGTGTTGGCTTGGTGGCAATGGCCCATTTCACTCAAGGATGTTGTCCTCAATAGGATCTAGAGGATTATGAACAACATTTTAAAGCTTGGGAGCTAAATCTATATTTAGGTCTACAGAACAAGCATTCAGAGAGTGGGTGAGGAAACAACAGAGCATAACTCTCTAGCTTGGTAGTGAGGGCTTGCTCCTGGGAAATCCTGTGTCTTGGCTTCTTGCATTCCAGCCTTTCACTCCCTACCCCAACCACAGTTCCTGCAAATTGCTTCCTTCTCATCTTGGAAAGCTGCTCTCTTATCTGACCACAGGTGAGGGAACTCAATGCTTTTCTGGGAGTGAGGATGGAAAACCACAAAGCTGAGGACAGGGAAGGGCTGTTCTGTAGGAGACATAAGGACAAAGCTGAATTTAAGGGAAAAGCAGAAAAGTAGGAAGCAGTGTCAGACAGGAGAGAAGATCCATCAAACCCAGAGGATGGAAGAATGGCATGGAAGGACAAATGAAGGAGGAAGAAATCCTGGATTATATAATTTATTAGAGCAAACATATTTTCAAACAGGGGGAAGCTCTTCTAGTCAGTGATTAACTGATATTAACTGAGGAAATACCAGGGACAAGTAAAGCTAGACTTTACAGGCAAAGAAAGAAATCACTAAAATGGATGTAAAAATAGGGAAATATCCAGTTTCAGGACATTTAAAATTCACATATCTGGTGCATGAATTGAACTTGCAACACACACAATGATTGCAGTAATTTAACATGTGCCTAAAATGGTGAATGATAGAAATAACAACTGAGATGATAAACTATGTATGTTCATAGAGAAACCTTTTTAATCATCTCTGTAGCATAAAAAGATCAGCAAAGAAGCCTGAATAACAAACCCAGGAGAGAGCTGAGCTGTGCTCTGGAGCAGAGACAGATTTTGGAGCAGAAGCAAATTCTGGAGCAGCCACTTGTGGACATGGGGTACAAAGCAGGGGTGTGTCTGGGGTACCAGCAGCCTTGCAGCTCTGGCAGCTCCCAGTGGGCTGCAGCCCCAAGCTGGTGTGACTATCAGGGAAAACATCAGATACTGAAAGGAAAAATTATTATGAATACCCCTCATTTCTAAAAACTAGCCTCTTTTTCAAAGATACAGCATGTCCTTTCAGCTAGCTCAGATCTGTTTAATGTAATTTATCTTCTTTAACGTACAGATATTTAATTTGACTTTGGAATAAGTGGCTTAGGCCACTTATTCATTCGTGGTATCCTTCTCCTAGCCTGCAGATTGATTATCACTCTTGCATCTATTCATTTAGAAAATGAAAATGAAATTCAGGGATAATCAGCAATATTTTCATATCCTGAAAACTGCAGAGTTTCTGAGTTGTCTTCATTAATCTGTGTGAGGTAGAAATGTCTGCCTTTTGTTTAAATTACCTTTCCTATTGTGACCATTTGAATATACAGATAGTAAATGCTGCAGCCTTGCTGTGATGATTTCTAGGCGAGTCAGACTGACCATAGCAGAGCTTGTTTGGAAGATAAAATTTTGAATGAGAGCACATTCTTTTTTCACACTGCCATTTTAGGTTATTAATGTATTATGTAGTTTTGTAGACATGAGGGAGCAAATAAATGTATGGAAGCATCTAAAACGACTGTGTGAGGAGTCTGGGTGAAAAGAAAGTGAAGTTTCCAGACTGTAGTCCATAAAAATATTTTTCAAAATATTTGAAATTAGCGTCCACTTTTACAAGATCAGTTTTGCACTTTTCTCTCTTTGTGCTGTTTAATGATATCAAAAGCAAATCAATGTTATCAAAACGTTATCAAAAGCAAATCAAACCAAAAGACATTCCATTGTCATTCATGTTGCCCTTCTAACATCTTATATTGGTTTTGGCTTCCAGGGCACATCACAGCCATTTCGCAGGAGGACCCCAGGCCATGGCAGCGCTGGCAGCGGTGGCAGCGGTGGCAGCGGTGGCAGCGGTGGCAGCGGTGGCAGCGGTGGCAGCGGTGGCAGCGGTGGCAGCGGTGGCAGCGGTGGCAGCGGTGGCAGCGGTGGCAGCGGTGGCAGCGGTGGCAGCGGTGGCAGCGGTGGCAGCGGTGGCAGCGGTGGCAGCGGTGGCAGCGGTGGCAGCGGTGGCAGCGGTGGCAGCGGTGGCAGCGGTGGCAGCGGTGGCAGCGGTGGCAGCGGTGGCAGCGGTGGCAGCGGTGGCAGCGGTGGCAGCGGTGGCAGCGGTGGCAGCGGTGGCAGCGGTGGCAGCGGTGGCAGCGGTGGCCCTGGTGGCAGTGGCTGACGCTGCCCTGCCGAAGCCGGCGCGGGCGCCCCCGGTTCTGCACAAGCCTTTCCTGGTGGTGTGGAACGCGCCCACCGAGCAGTGCCGGCTGCGATACAAGGTGGACCTGGACCTCGGCGTTTTTGACATCGCATCCAACGTCAACGAGACTCTGAGTGGATCCAACGTGACAATCTTCTACCACACCCATCTGGGATACTACCCCTACTACTCAGATAATGGGGATCCTGTTAATGGAGGGGTGCCCCAGAACGAAAGTCTTATCAAGCACCTCAGCAAAGCAAAGTCTGACATTGACTATTGCATACCCATGAAGAAATTTCAGGGACTTGCAGTCATTGACTGGGAAAACTGGAGGCCCCAGTGGGATAGGAACTGGGGCAATAAAAGCATTTATAGAAATAAATCTCTCGAGATTGTTAGGAGACGGCATCCTCGGTGGTCAGAGGACAAAATTAGGAAAGTGGCTAAAGAGGAATTTGAAAATGCTGGCAGGAGTTTTATGAATAATACCATCCTTCTGGCTGAGCACATGAGACCAAACGGTTTGTGGGGTTACTACCTTTACCCAGACTGCTACAATTACGATTACAAAGAACACCCCCAGACATACACAGGGAAATGCCCAGCCATTGAGTCCTTCCGCAATGACCTCCTGCTCTGGCTGTGGAGGGAAAGCACTGCTCTCTACCCTTCTATATACCTGGATTATGTACTGAAGTCAAGTCCAAACGCACTAAAATTTGTTCACTATCGGGTTAAAGAGGCAATACGTGTTGCCTCAATTGCTAGGACAGACTATGTTTTGCCTGTATATGTTTACTCCAGACCATTTTATGCCTATACTTTTCATGTTTTAACAGAGGTAAGCAGACAGACTTCTTTCAAAATGTAGAAATTAGAAATAGCCTCTTAGAAAAAGTATGTTCTAAAAGCACTCACACATTTGTTTTTCATATTTAAGTACTCTTCCCTGAGAGGAAGTACTGTAGTCACAGTACAAAACTCTATGCCTTTCAAGAGTTAATATTGCAGTGGTTTGGTCTACCTCTGAGAGATAACATTGTATATTTTTAATGAAGGTGGTTTAGAAAGAAAGTACAAAGAAATATATTTCTTAAGGATGTAATTCGTTTGGATATTTTTATTTTTCAGGGCAGCTTGTGAAATGAGCTTGACAGATATTGTGAAGTTTAAAATTAATTAGTGCAATGGAAAGACAAACTTTCATGAGAAAGGATCCTCAGGGCCTTTTTGTTTCTTTATGCAAATGTAAATTTATTCAATATAGAAATAAACTAGTTCAAGCCAAGCAATCTGTCCTGGAGTTCCTAACTCCTGCATGATGAGCATTGGCCATCTATCTCACTTGTCAGAAGTACAACATCTTCATGCCTAACATTTAGTGCTGAACTGTGGAGTCTTTTTATCAAAGAAACCCAGTTTTTGAGTCATGCAATGTCCATCAACCAGTGTTCAAGTGCAATAAATATGTACTGGCCACAACACTGATGATAAATTATATACATGCAAATCTCAGACTTTCTAGATATGTAGTGATGATTGTTGCTCTTTGTTTATGCACATAATAGAGATGCACAGACACTTATTCATTTCTCTAATAGCTCCTTCAAGTGCCAAAAGCTTTTCTTTGGTTTCTTTAATTTCATGAGAAAGGAGAAAATCTGGGACAGGGAACTCATGGAAATAACCCCTTGATGACAAAGGTCATCTGAGGGTGCTCCCTCCCTTTATTTTGTGGAGAGCTGGTGAGAGATTCCTTCTAATGCTGCCAGAGACAAGTTCCTGACTCAAACCAGAACAGAAAAAGGGAGAGAATTGGCAAGGGAAAAGGCAAAGTTCAGTCAGTAAACCACAGGCTGTGTGGGGCTTCAGCCGGGAGCTGGAGCTGAGGACGTGCAGCAGATCCCTGAGAGCGTGAGAAATGTTTCAAGCTGACCCCAGGAAGCAAATTATACTTTTGGGCTGCCCCTGAAAAGCAAATTGTACATAGAAGTAATTAGGAATTTGGTCTGGTTCATTTTCAGCAACCAGAAACTCTCTGGAGTTGTTTTCCCTGTGGGTATCACAGGTGCTAGCTGACTCAGAAATCATGGGCAGACAGGCCAGCCTAGTCCTGAAGGCAAGGAGTCACTGGGGCCAGTACAGGCAGAATGCCACTCAGAAGAAGAACAGCTCAGGCTAGGAAATACATAAGAATTTTTCAAATGTAGTCTGTAATAATACATTTTTATAAAATTAATTAGTCCCTTGATCAATATAAAAATACCATGAAAGCTATGAAAACTAGCATGCTGTTACCAGTTATGTGTGAGTTCAAAATCAGTGGTAGTAGATAGGTACTGTTTTACCTTAAGCTATTTTCTGAACAGTACAGTAGTAATTTGGAGTGATGCTTCTCTCAGGTTACATTCTTTAACTCACCAGCCTGCTTTCCATTTGCATGTAGCCATTTACTTTTGGACGCTTGAAAGATTGCTTTACAACTTTAAAAAGATCTTTACATAGCCAGAGAAACATATTTGGATAATGCTCCACTACATATTTTCTAATAAGGACAGCATGGGCAGGGAACTCAGCACGGGACAGGGCTTAACGTGGCCAGACTACACACATCATCTGTGAGAACAGCTTGGGGTCTGACAGGAACTTGCAGGGTTTTATTTAAAAACATAGAAATGATCCAAAAAACAATGTTCTTGTATTCTTTCATAGCCCTGGAGCCACTGGGATAATTTAAATGTGGTTTTGTATGTTCAGGTTTTAGACTAGGTTGGAGCTTCTCATTTGACCCATGCCAAGCCCCTAAGTGATGCTCACAAAGTTACAAACAAGGCATGAAACCTCTGAGCTCCGGACACAATGTGCATGAAGGTGACAAGGAAAGGTCCCAGGACAATGACATCCAGGTTAAATGGCCACAGAAAAATTGGGACAGCGGGCAGATGGAATAGTTACCTGACCTCTGGCAGGGACTGGGCCAGGACAACCACAGCCTTGCTCCATCGAGCTGTGCAAGAGCTGTGCTTTCTATCCCAACAGAAACACTACTGACATTCAATACTTGTGTGCAAACCCTTCTGTACAAAGGGCTTATGTGAAATTGCACAGTGAAGTCAGAAAAAGTGGTTGTGAGCCAGAGTCACTGAGGGAGGGACACAGGTCTATCAAACCTTCAGAAAGATGAAAGGCCCAGGTCCCAGACAGATGCTGTAGCTCTGCGTGCTGTACCTTTCACCCTGACTGCATCTGGAAATCAGGTGAGTTGTGTATAAGGCGTCTGAGAAAATAATCCTGCTTTTTGTGTTGGAAACAATTTATAAATTCTGAGTTGGGATCCAAATCATTATGAAAGGGTTTTGTACTTGCTAGAAATGTGTATAAACAGTTTGCCATCTGTAGGGTATTTAGAAACTTTCTGCTTAGACAATTCACTACTAAGCTTGTGGGGGAGGGAAGTCACACAGTAGCATCTGTGCTTCCTGACTAGATGGCTGAAATCATTAATAAAGCAGGATGACAACTGGCAGATGATTAATAATGGATAGCAGTCCTGTTGTTCCCCTACAGATAGTCTTTGATGACCAGGTGTGCATGTGTGTAGAGACCAACCCCAGCAACCATGCCAGGCTTGAGCTACTAGTGCTGAATACAGAAAACTCTTGTCTGTAACCAAGGCTCTTCAAGATTACAGATATTTTTCTTTCCTCAACATGTAACTAGAACTGTCTTGTTTCACATTCATCTCAAGCTCCAAAACTAAAGGTTTAGTTCATCTCCTATTCTTTTAAGGTCCAGTGCAGTGACTTGGATGATCTAAATACAAAGAAACATTGACAGACAGTAGAGCCTCCTCCTCCCTGCCAAATCAAGTGTCCATTTGGGGATAGCCCACCCTAGTCTTGAGGACCTTAGGTAGTTGCACACTGCCCCCAAAAGCTTGAACAGAAATGAGCATCACAAGGGAAGAGGCTTGTTGACTTGTTAATCATTTGGATAAATACCAGTCACCAAAGTCTGATACAAGAAACAAATTAGGATTCCCCAGCTATACAAATGCTAAGATAATAATATTTAAAATATCTATTTTTTTTCATTGCATGTTTTCTTCCATATGAGGCTTTTAATACACTCTCAAAGAAGAGCCATTCCAATGAGCCCCCCCCAAGGCCAAGCTGTGCTGTGTAGAAGGGGCACACATTCAGTCCCAAAACCAGAACTGCTGTGTCTGAGGCTGCTGGTGGAGTTCATCAGCCTCACTCAGTTCTTCATTATAAACACAAATTTTTCATAAGCTGTAGTTGGGTTCCTACTTATTTCTCTTTCTCTCCTTTGAACATTCATTGGGTTGGTGCAAAGTGAAATGGAATCAGACAGAGATGTCACCTGAAACCTCAGGATGAAGGTAACCCTCTCCACAGGGTTATCTGGAGATTATGTGTCAGACCAGCTCTTTCTATTTCTCTCCTTCTGGGAAGAACTCGTAGCACCTGACCTTTGTTCCAAAGAATACAGAAAGAGGAGATGTAAGGTGTAAGGAAAGGGATTAAATGAAGTCCTATACAATATTTTTGTGGTGAATAAATTCCAATAAAATGCCAAATTTTGGCCTTAGCCAAAGATAAGTGCTGAATTTTTCAGTGTTGTCAAGGTAGTAATTCTAGATTGCAGGAAAGTAAAGGAGTAGGTGCCTCAGGGACTTAAGTGTGAAATTATCAGTGCCATTGGACTTCACGCATCTAGAGGCCTGGAAGAACTTTAGGCATGAGTTCTGTCAGTTTTATATCCATATGAATTAGACATGAAGTGCTGTAATATTTTTGTGATCTGATAAAACTAACAAAAGAAAGATGTGGGATATGGGCTTATAAAAATTTAGATTTACTGACTTCTGGTCAAGCACTCTAATTCCCAGAGCATATTACTTATAAAAAATTTATTTCAGGGTTTTCTCAGGTCCTAGTTCATCCAGCAATCCTAAATATTTATTGATTATTTATTCTGGATGTCTCATAAGCTTTAATTCATTTTCTTAATGAGATCTGAAATGTGTTAGTGCAAAATCACTCAACTGTCATGTCAGCAATGTAGAATCACAGTCCAGTCTCTGCATCTGGGTAAACTTCATAAAAGGTTTTTCAGATCACAAAGGCCTGGGAACCCTCATTACCAACACAACAGACTGAATTCCACATTCTTTTAACGTTCGATATTTTGATCTTTAATTAACGCACTCCTTTTTTTTTAACTGATTAATTGATTAATTCTCATAGGAAATACCCATCCTCCTTAACCCCATTGAAAATAACACCTTCAGTCCACAGGTTTTGGATATACTGCTATCCTTTAAAAAGTACTTCTGGTCTGTATGCTTTTAAGAGTAATGACAGTCTCTAAAAGACTGTTTGGGTGATCAGCAACAGGAGCTTCAGGCAAGACCAGTGACACCTTAAATCACTCTGAACTCTGCACTAGGAGCCAGTAGGCAAGCTCTACTCTTCCAGACTTTTGCAGATTCTCCTGCATTTTTTTGTCCAGCCTTCAGTTGAGGGTCAAAGCCACTGCTCACTCTGAATTCCCCGTAATTGTGCGCAAATCTTCAGTGGCTTCTCCCTTTCCCACAATATTTATTTGTGCTTTTTTGTATCTCTCGGGCCACAAATGTTTCAGGAATGGAAATTCCATATCTATGCATTGACAAATCAACACAGGCCCACTTACACAGAGGAATATATTATTAGTAGTGATTAATAGTAACATAGTTCTTCCACTCTGTAATTTTGCTTTTCTAAATTTGCCACCACCATACTGAGATAATTTGGCTGGTATTTTTGATTGTTCTACAGTTAAAGAGTTGCAAAGACTGTAAAAAAGACCATAAATATCTTTTAAAAGGAATTTTCTCTTTGTCAAATTGAGAAATATTGTAAGGTCTGTCATTACAAATACTGATCAGGAATTACTTTTTCATCAACTACTGTAGATAGAAATGGTTTTAGATCTAATTGACTATGCCTTGAAATGTGAGGGAGAAGTTCCTTCCTACATATTTTTGAAGATTTAATTGCATTTTTCTAGACACACTATTCATAATCTCAGAGAATGGCTTCAAGACACTTGCAAGACACATTGCCATGTGGTTGGCAAGGCACCGGTGACTCCTATTAAACACTCAGGCTGCTCTGCTATAGTTGTATTATTGTTATTGCTACAACTCAGCTCCTTATTGGCTCAGTTCTAAAACAGAACATGGTTAAATCAATATGCAGCTGTGTGCATTTGTTTTTTCCCCCCCACTTGGCACTTTCATCAGGGAGAGAGGTTCATTTTTCAAAGATATGTTTCTTGGACTAATGGCACTCATGCTGGTAGAAGCAGCAGCCCTGTCTGTAACTCTTTTGGCATGGCTAAAGCAGCAGGAGTTAGACCCTGCCTAAGCCATCAACTGCAGCCAGGCACTGTAAGGGTGATCCAGGATGTGTGATCAGACTGACCATCACTTGCCAAAAATGTTACCTAGGTAGGCTTGGTAATCATTCAAAGATTAGTACATAAAATAGATCACTAAATCCTTACTCCACCAGCTTGGTTGGAGAAACCCTTGTGAATAAATGACAAAGATTTCATTATTTAAGAAGCCCACTGATGAATGCCACCTCTGCAAACATTTTTAGAGACACAGAAGAGCTTTCTCAACTAAGCAGTGATTTTATTGAGAAGAATATACCGCAGGACCAATGTTCCCTCTGGGGAAAAAAAGAAGCAATGCACATATCCCAGTGCTTTTTTACTTTAACTTTTGTGTATTTGCTTTTCTCATGTGTGGATTTGGCCTTCTTTTTCAGAGGGATCTGGTCAGCACCATTGGGGAAAGCGCGGCTTTGGGAGCAGCGGGAGTTGTTCTCTGGGGCAGCATGCAGTACGCCAGCTCAAAGGTCAGTCAGATCACTCTCCCAGTTCTCAGGAATCACCTCAATACCTCTTGTCTGGCACCACACCCTCCATACCTACCTTTATCAGTGCCATCAGCCAACAAGGGAGGATGATGGCTCAGCACTACTTTCAGTTCTCATTAATTCTGCTAGGCTGAAAAGTCCTGTTGCTCCAGAGCACATTGCTTCGGGCAGGCAATTTTTAGCTCAGTGGAATAATGAGTCCAGGTGAGGAGAAAGACATGTTTCAAAACAATGCCATACAAATATAAGCACAGCTTGTTTTACAGTGTTCTACTTTGTAACTATGACAGTTGTCCAGATTAACTGGGAAGGAATGGAGCCTGGAGGTGAGGTATTTTCTCCAGTTGCTAATGTTGAAATGTTACATGGAAAATAATGTCACAAGACAAGCCCCAGTTATTTCTCCCAGGTTCTTCAGACTTTCATAAATAAACCTTTTTGAGGAGATGGAAGGCAGGACTGGATTTTCCGAGAAGGCATGGCAGGATAGCCCCCATTCCTAAACCTGGGCTTTGGTGCCCACTCTGCTTTTCATGCAGTCTGCTGTCCTGCTCCTGAAGTCTCTGGCAAAGTACCACTGACTTGGTCAGAGGAACCAGGAAATCTGAACTGGAACTTTCTAGTTGCAATTTCAGCAATTTCTGTGCTGGTTTATGAATATTATGTGGCTCCTGGTAAACTGAAGGTATTGGAGTGATCAGGGCCAGAGTGGTGACTTAATTTGTGCTTTAAAACCTGTAAGTCCCATGCATTTCTCCTAGTCATCAGCTACCAGAAGCCTCTACTTAAGGGATGAGTTAGTCTCAGATGTGAATCATATGAACTCTCTTTCTGCCTCCTGGGACTCCTCCCTAGTCTCACACTGTATGTTCCTACCAGGCATTCAAATAGAAACAATAGTAGGTGTCAATACTTTTCTAATCTTATGGAAATAAACTCATTTAAATGAAATAGATCCCTCCAGTATCTAAATCCAACAAGATTTATCTCAATGAATTATTTTGGACAAGAACAGTTTAGTACTAGCATCTTTTTAGGCACAATAAACTTGGACATAATGCTAGATACTGAGATATGTGTTGTGGTTGTTTATTTTTCCCAGGAGAGCTGCTTAACGGTGAAGCGGTACATCGACGGACCTTTGGGGCATTATGTCATCAATGTGACCTCAGCAGCCAAGCTCTGCAGCAAAGTGCTGTGCAAGAAGAATGGCAGATGCATCCGCAGGAACAGCGACTCCTCCGCCTACCTCCATTTGTCACCCAGGGATTTCAAGATCCACGTCCGTCACTCAGAGAGGGGCCCCAGGTTCCAGGTGACTGGCAAACCCAGCCTGGAGAGCATTGAAACCATGAAGCAGAGGTTTATTTGTCAGTGTTACCAGGGCTGGACAGGAATATTTTGTGAATTGCCTGACCAAAGGCTATTGGAACACTGGGTTCGTGTAGTGTTTAGCAGATCAAGAAAAGAAAGCCTTTCTATCTTCCTCTTAGGAGCCATGCAGCTTCTTCTACTTTGTTCTACACATTAAGGTCTTCTAAGGCAGTGCAAGGGAATAAAAATGGTGCCTCTAAGAGTCCTGTTTCTTAAAAAATAATATTGTAAAGGGAAAAGGCATTCTTGATTAAAAGATTTTATTCTGTTTTAGTAATTTTCTACTCCTGGAACTTTTTTAGACATTAAAAATTTTGAAAACATTTTTTTACCTGCTCCTTTACTCCTGCCTGGTGTTTCACTAATGTGTTTGACAGATAAAGATTCTGTTGTTGCAGTGGAAATTTTACCTGAGGAAAAAAATTGAATGAACTTGTACAATGATTCAGCCATGTAGAAGTTTCAAAGGATGAATGCAGAACCTCTTTGTTTTGGGAGTGAGTGATTTATGATGGTGATGAGGAGAGCCTTGTGGACCCAGGATTAGGAACTGTTATCTGCAGCTCTGCTGAAATCAAGTGGTACATCATGTGAGCAGCTGCACTGTGCCCTGAGCCACACCCATTGATCCTGCTGCTTGTGCATGAGCAATGTGAAGAGTATGGAGTTAGACATCAGCACACACTTTTAAAAATTTATATTTCAGTATTCTGAGGCCTAATCTGATTTGTGTTACTTCCAGAGGTATTGGTATTTCCAATACCAGTGTTCTTCCAATACCAGGGTATTTCCAGTACTAGTGTTCTGCCATCAGTTTCAAAGATTCTGTCTGACTGAACATCTCTGCAATTACTTTTAGGTGATGGGTTTCGAGCTCTGAGACCAGCACTGGCAGCTGGCATCCAGCAGTGCTTCTGCCTGGGCAGGAAGCAGGGAAGCACTTTGCTCACCCCAACCCCTTGGGAAGGAGCATCCATGCTGCCTTTGGAGCTGCTGCAGGTCTTGGCTTTCTGCTGGCTGGTCAGTGGGTGGGAAATGAGAACAGGCTGACAGACCCTACTGTCAGTATGCATTTCCCTCAGCAGGTCAGGAGAAAATGAAGAACTCTATTCATTGAAATATTTTGGCTTGCAGCCTTTGGCTTCAGATGGGGACCTCTCTGAAGGTGGTATAGCTTAATGAACTACTGATTACTGGTTAATTTAGCGTCCATAACACACTGTTCTGTCAGGCTGTGCCGTGTCCATTTGCAGTTTTTCATTGACTCACGTTCATGTGTGAACAAATGCATTCCATCAAAGACCCATCTGTCTTCCACGTAGCCTTTCAATGTAACAAACAATGGATGCCTTCACTGAATTGAAGACAAGACCAAGAAATTTCCTACACCTCTCTGACTTACTAAAATAATTTTGTTTGAGATTTTTGTATGATGTGTTGGATTGAGTATTGTTCCAGATCATGGACACACACCCACATGTGGACCTAAGTCTTCTTTTTTGCCCTTCCAAGTGTCTGTGTTGATCATCTGTGGCCTGACTACATTGATCATATCACACAGTTTCTGTATTCAGAAACCACCCTATTCCTGTAGCAATTTGGTTAACATCAGCAGGGCTGTATGGAGAAGATACTCAGCTGTGTAAGGAGGTCTGAATCATGTCTCTTTGAATTATAATCTGCTGTATTCTCTGTAATCTCTCTATGTCTGAACATTTCTTCATGGTAACCCTACCTAACAAAAACTGTCTTTGCTTTGCCCAGACCTGATTCACAGCTGATGTGAAAGGTGATGCTCAGATTCACTTGAACCAAAGATCCAGCTCATTACAGGCCTGCAGTGGATGTTAAGCCTGCCTTTACACCTAAACACTGAAATTGAGCAGACTTCAGTTGAGATTGAGTGACTTGGGGCCTATAGTGAGTCACTGTAATGTCATGTGCTGAGAACTCCAGGAGAGCTTTGCCACTGACCTTTTGCTTTGTAATGTGTAACAGCAATGGATGGCAGCAAAAGTAAAGGTAAAAAACTTCCTTATTTTGGTGGGGGAGAGGAAGGATTAAAATTGAAATTTAGAAAAACTAACAGCTATTAAGAGCTAAGCCTTTAAAGTGAAGTGATTGCATTTACCTTATAAAATATTTATATCTATATCTATAGATATATTCTACTTTAGCTTCTTTATTCAGTTCAGATTTTGTTAAACTTCCAGGGAATTTACACCTACTTTAGTATCTTGAAAGGATAGAAACTGCTAGCCAGTTTTGCTAAATACCTGTCACCAATGTCAGTCTGTATTTAGACTGAATGCTCCTGGTTTGTGTAATGCTGTCCCATAGAGCTGAAGTGAAAATGTTGTAATGCTTATGCACTGTGTCAGTGAAACATGTTTATAAAATCTTCTGTGTCAATTCATAATATGCTTTCATTTATTTCTGTATGCTTATAAGAATAAATGATGTTGAGACTTAAATAGATTGTTTACTTGGGTAGTATAAATTCAATTAAAATGATGTAAAGTCTTCATCAGTTAAAGTTCTGGTAATTTGTGGGAAATTTATGCAAACTAAGCAAATGCTGTGGGTGAAATGTCCATGTTCATGATTCAGTCTGTGCTGTATATCCTGTATGAGGAAATACCGGTAGAGATAAGTACATAAGGCTCTGTCAGTTTAAGTCAGAAATTTGTCCAGTGGTTCTTCTTTAGCCCAGGGTACAATTTCACAGAAGAGTGTGTGAGTGTCTGTGGTAGTACATCTGTCTGGATACAAAGGCTTTTGAATTTAGGTCGTGTATTTCTGTGAAGAGCTGGAAGCCCAGTTCTGCATCTGCATCACGAGGTTGTCTTAGGTAG
Organism: Spizella passerina; assembly: GCA_013401375.1. Lineage (NCBI taxonomy): Eukaryota > Metazoa > Chordata > Aves > Passeriformes > Passerellidae > Spizella > Spizella passerina. Next base: position 54,607 of record WBNQ01027414.1, read on the forward strand.
ATGACCAAAATCAGAATTTGATCTAGGCTTAATAATTATTAAAGGAATCAAGTATCTAAGCGAATGTAATTTTACAATTTATTTTCCATTTCACCAAGTTAGAGCCCTTTCTTTTGTGAAGAAAGCAACATTTACCATACAACAATGTCCCTGGAAGAGGTGGAGCCGGAGGTAGCTTTGCTGCTGACTGAGGACAGGTAGAGTTGCACATATAAATGTGAGGTATCTCATGTCTTGAGTGCTCCCACATGTGCTCCCATGTGGACCACCAACTACACCAGCCAGTACCAAAGCTAAGATGTATTTGATTCCTTACTCCACAAATGGGTCACCTTACAGGACAGGGTCACTGTGTGGTGCTGCATTAGTACCCTTTACCAGGAAGAATCCAGGGTGGGATCATGGCAGGTTGGCTGGAAACTGATGCTAGGCAGGACCACAGAGCATGCACCACATGGAGAAACACGAAATATAGTGAAAACCTTGGTAACAAGCAATTTTTTTCCTTCAGTTACCCTTAATTTAATACTACTCTTACAAACGATGAAGTAATTGGTTTACTTAATACAGGTTGTACTGTTCAGTCTTTGGAGAGACAATCCAGTTTGTGTCTACAGTACAGCTATTGGAGAAGAGAGAGTTTGAAGAAGAAGAGAACTCCTCTTACCATGATGTTCTTAGCTGGAACCATTTCTTAAACCACTGTTGATCCTGGGAAATAGACATGGATTTCTAGAGACAACACAAATAGGAGTTTGTTTTATTTTATCTGAACCACTTCTGCTTCAAGATGATCATGGACCCAGACCCCAGTTCTTCCCAAATGCTGAGCTGTAGACTCCTCTAACTAGCTGAGGATAAGCAATACCAACACACTGACAGGCTTTCAGCTTTTATGAAGTTTTCTGATTTAGCACTCAAAAACTTTGAAATTTGGGGAAGCATTATGCTCATTTCCTATTTCTCTCTCACACAGTTGGGTGTTGCACTTAATAAAATTTATAATTTGGGCAGATCATAGAATGCCTGCGACTCATTTTGTTCCACTTCAGTCTGACTGGTAAATGTGTGGGATTGTGGTTCCAACTTGACCAGCTTTAGGTGCCACTGGCGTCTTCTTTCCACTCCCAAACTTTCCTCTCACTCCCACCCATCCATCATGGTGTGCTGTTCCCTGCTTGTGATGGCACAGCTGCTCAGGGACCCTTGACCTGATCTGGACAGTGAAACCCACCAGGTCAAATGTTCCCTTGTTAAAATACAGGTGCCTTCCCACAATGCTTTTTTTTTCTGAAACTCACACAAATTCCTCTATCTGACTCACATGGTTCTGCCCATAATGTTGAGCCAGGGCTAAGGAAGTGGACAAAACCCTCAAGGAAGTGGTAACAAAGCCATAAGCTGAGTATTGTCACCCAAGACAATGAACTGTGAGTAAGCAGCCTTGGTATGCAGTTGGCAGCATCTGTCACAGCTCACCAGCTCAGTGGTGGCTGTGTGTGTGGCAGGGGAGGGCAGTGCCTGGCACCCCCTGCCCTCCTCCCTGCCCCATGGGTGACACTGGGCAGCACATCCTCCCAGGGATAAGGACACTGCCATGGCAGGGCACTGCTGGGCTCCCCCAAAACTGAGGGCTCCTTGCAGTGATCAGCCCGGACCTTGGGGTCACAAGATGCCAAAGGCAGGATAAGAAAAACTCTCCTGGCATGGCCCAACTCAGGAACATGGATATTTAATGTGTTTTCTGAAGTACCCTTTTGCCACTGAGTCTTAAGGTTGAAAAAAGATGAAAAGGCTTCCTGGCTGAACATAATCATGTAGCTCCTTTGTGTTTCATCAGCTTTTTCCAAATGCAGTGTTCTCGGCTAGGGTCAGTGCTTTGTAAAAATGGGAATGATAGGATTGTTCAGAAAGGAGTTAACAGCTCTCACCAATGAAACCAACAGAATGAAATCTCAGACCAGTTGGAACTTGTAATGCTGCACATAAATACATTTTTGTATACAAATCTTCTTTTAAAACTCCCTGCTAAGATTAAAAAGATGTTGCTTAAATTAAAAATTATATCAGTTTTGCACTGAAACCATTTGTTGCAGACAATGAATTAAATTTGCACATCATGCACAATAAGGGTACATATGAAAGTTTTTTACCAAAGAAAATTTGATGCTTAAGATGCTGTGGCAGACACAACTTCTCTTTTCTTTATCTTTCAGGAAAACTAATTTCCTGTCAATCTGTGCTAGACTCAGAGGGTGGAAGTTTTTGCAAACACGGGTGTTTGCAAATACAGGTTACTCTAAAAACAAGTTGGAAATGATAGTTCTGTACACTTTGAAGAGCCATACTGACTAGGACCAGTGCAGCTTCTCAGATACAAAAGTTCTGTTCCTCTAAAAGCCTGAGGAAAAACAATGCTGTGGCACATTGCTTAATGGATTTAAAGCCCCTGAGTTGTTCTCACTCAGCCATGGCACTGTGTGCCTTCCATAGCATGAGGCAGTAAGGAGCAGCTAGAGGTCCCATTAGGAAAAAGGGGAGAATTCCTCCAGTGACTTCCCAAATTAAGCTTGTTTTAACTTTGAGAGTTAACTTCGCTGCTTTTAAAACTTACAACAGATCAGATTATCCCTTGTTGAATGTCAACAGAGTAATTCAATGGAAACATTTTTCTGATTCAAGGAATACCTTGTTTAAGCTGTAATAAGAAAACAAGGGGATGTGTGAATATGTGTTGATATCCATAGATATTCACATGCACATGTAAATGAGACTGTGCATGTTCATACTGTACTTCACATGTCTGTGAGCTCCACTCAGCAGCAGTAGAACAGTTCTGAGGGGTGTGAGACTTTGTTTTCTGCCTGACAGGAGCAAGCTAGGAGCAGTTGCATAACCTTATAGCCTGTCATGCATGGCCTGTGCTGCTGCACAGATTATGTCTATTATGTAACCCTTTTACACAGGAAGCTAACAGCATCTAACAAGCTAAAAATAAGCAGACTTCTATAATTTCAAACAACAGTATTTTAAACTTCACTTATGTGGCTGCTTCTGTTTCAACATTAAATCTGGCCTCTTCAAAAATTTTATTGATTATTTTGACTAGGGTGATATTTTAACACACTGGCAGCCTGTTTTCTCAGAGAAAGTCAGAGCTCCTTTGTCATTTTCCCATTACAGCAAAAACTTTCCTAGCTTTTATTTAAGGTGCTCTCCAATGTCTACAAAAACAAAGTAGCCTAGTTCATCAGCCCTGCTTTTTTTCCTCAGACAATCAAGAAGTCTCATATCTGTGGGCAATTTTGGGAAAAAATATGTTTGTTTTCATGGTAGTAATAACCTTCTCAGTCAATTAGACAGCAGATTATTAAGAGCATTTATTGTATTGCTCCTTCCAACACTGAGTTTGCTTGGTAGAACTAAAAGCATTTAGTTTTGCCCTCTGCTGAAGGTGCTCCTTGCCTTGGCTTTGTTTCCATTCCTGCTATGGAAACCCTGCAGGGCTGACACCTCCCTCCTGGACAGCAGTATGGTCAGTGGCTGGTGGACACCACTGGGTTTCTCAGCTGACACTTGCATTCACCTTGTGTTGCTACCCTTGCCCTCCAAGTGTGGCTGTGCTTGCCTGTCCATCATGAGAAGGAGTGAGCATTTTAATGCCCAAGGAATTGCATTTTAATGCCCTGAGCATTTTAGTGCCCTGGGAATCTGCCTCTCCATTTCTGCACATGGCTGCCAGTGGGAGTGTTAAAAAAGGCTCATGCCAGGTATTGCCTCCCCCTTGCTGGGCTGTCTGAGCTCCGTGGCACTGAGCTAAGACACCCAAAGCACTGGCAGGGCACTTTGGTACAGGATTTCCCTACATGGGGGACCAAAGGCCCTGCTGATGATTCTGATCTTCCTCCAGTGGGACCCGGGGATGGGGGAACACTTCTCCCAGGCAAGGTGCAAGCTGGCTTTGGGAGGGACAGGACAGAGGCAGGGCCAGTGCAGGCCACTCACTGCTCTGTCAAAGGTGCTTCCTCAAGCTTCATAAAACCGAGTTGAGCTCAAAGATCCCACAGAGACCTCGAGCGCCTACAATGGACAATGATGCTCTTTGCATGGGATTAATTAATACAAGCATGAACTGAAGTCCTTTGGAAGCTTTGGATTGCTCCTTGGACAAGTATTCTTTTCTTAAGTGTCAGCATCAAACTTCATGGTGTGGAATTAGGGCAATTTTTCTAAATCTAGAAGTAGGGAGGAATGAGACAAATTCTCCCTGGGCCTCCATAGGAATTCAGGTACACCTTAATTTAGAAGGGGTAATGATGCGTAAGCACCATTATTGTATTTATCTCAGCAGCCATTCGCAGGTCAGAGCATACTTGGATTAAAAACCAATAATAAGCCAACCTGACTTCACTGCAGATGCTAATTTGAATGGTAGAGCTACTTCACTTTTCACATTAACCTCACCAGAAAAAAATCTCCTAATTTTGTTTTGCTTTCTCCACTCTTAAAGGGGCATAACCCCATCTGCTGTAAGAGTTTATCATCATGGACTTGGAGTAGCTGAAAAGCAGGCATGAAATATTCAAGTTTTCTTTGTTCATCCTTGGAATTTTCCTTTTAGACAGGTGTTAGCCCATTAGTTCCCAGCACCCACCAGCTGCTATAAGGACTGTCAGCAGCAGTTCCTTGGAATATCCCCTCTGTGCTCCATGCAGTGAGCCAGCAGGTCCTGTGACAGCTGATGAGAGCTGGGTGAAAAGGCACTGTAGGGGCATGGCCACTGAGAGAGGCTCATTAGGTTTGTTCAAAGTCTCCATCCATACATGAGGCTTACCCAGGTTTACATGAACCCTGGCTTAAAATATTTGCAATAATCCCTTAGACTGATAACACTGAATTGTTGCATTTTCTGAAACACTAACATTTAGCTCTAATCTAATGCTCAGCTGCTGGGGATGAAAAAATCAACCTTTTTGTTGTTATTGTGTTACAGCTATTCAGTAGGAGTAGGAAGAGAGGAATGTCACCCCTATCTGCTGGCTGGGTGCAAACTGTAATCACTCTGCTGAGTGTGTGGGTGCTTGTTCTGCTCAGTTTGGGGGCTGATCTTACCCTACTTCAAATACACAGCAACTCTGCTGGATCCCAGGAAGGGTGGTGGGAGGAAAGTCAGCTCCTTTCTGCTGCACAGGGCTAACCTTCTGTTTAATTTCTATGTGAAGAACATGTTTGGAACATTAAGCATCACTGGTTTAATCTTCATTTAGGATTTACCTTACAATTGCATCAGGAAAGTGGGCAGAGGGGAAAGCTGCTTCTCAAAAGAAATAATTCAGCACTATTTAAAATGCTATGAACTGTAAGAGAGGCTGAGGGAGAGTCCAAGCAGTTCTGACGCTTTTAAATGGACATTTTTCCTAAGGCAGCCTGAAGTCAGGTGGCTGACTAGGTTGGATTGTTGTCCTCTGAGCACATGGCCCATCTCCCACTCTTTGCAGTGTGGGTATTTTGAACTGCAGGTAAATGAACAGGAAACCTGGGCATCCTGGCAGCCAGCTGGAGCCCACTCCTGAACACAGTTTTTGTCTTGAGGCTGATATACCCTCAAAGAATGTGAAATTTCTTGCTGTGCACTTGCTGTAATCCATACAATTTTTAATATGCTGTACTCCCTGAAGACAACTGAGTAGCAATGCAGCCCACTCAGGCTGCTTTAGAACTCAGGCCCCTCTGCTGACTTTAGTGAAAGCATGCAAAATATCGCCCCTAGTGTAAAGGTTACCATCTTTGGAAAAGGCAAGTCCTGGAAAACCTCTGAGCTTAAAATTAAAGGTGTAAAATTGTGCTATTGACCACTGAGAATTTTGTAAGACTGGACAGGGGCCAAAGAGGCTTTGTGATTATTTCAGTGTATGCAGAAAATGACCCAGTCACTGGCACCAAGAGCATGAGGAAAGCACAAGCTAAGCAGAAAGACTGCTTCTATGGATGTTTCATTAAATCCTTCCATCAAACCATCTGCCTTTTGCTGGGACTAAGTATGAGTCTAATCTCCCAGGCTGGACCACTGTCAGGTGCAATTATCTGTAGATGAGAGACATTTATGCAGCAGGAAGTGGGGGACATTTTTACATTCAGAAGTCCAGTTATCTAGTAGGCCACCAGAATGCATTTATTCTCATGTAGATAATAAGAAAAATTCACTATAGTAGCAAAAGGAGCTGAGATGATAGAGGCCAAATGATTGTCCTGATGAGCCCAACACACAGCTGTAGCTTGTCTGCTAAAATGTGATCTCTCTGTCTACAAAATTGCCTTCCAGTAATTCAGCATTTTAGCTTTTGATTTATTTTTCAACTCATTCCTTACGGTGCTAGGGAAATAGCTCTATTGTATCAGATTCATACTTTAATTTGTAGCATTTTGAGGAGGCCTTGCCCTAATTTTGAAATGTCCCTCAGCAGTTAATGTAGTCAGGTTTTCTAGCAGCTTCACCAGGATCAGTGAAGGACTGTACCAAAAGAGTTTGAATCTTGGCTATAATCAGCCACCAGTGTCACTGGGTCAGGAAAATGGGGTCCATTTTTATTATCCTTTATTAATTTTTATTATTATTATTATTTTCTCCATTTTTATTATCCATTATGCTGCATACTCCATCCTCTGCATTTACTAAAATAACAGAGATACTCTGCAGAATATCAGTGAGGCAAATCCCTCCAGGTTGTCTTGATCTAGTAAGCCCCCATGCATGAGGAAGGGCAGAGAGAGCAGCAGTGCATCCTGCCATGCCCCCCTGCCTCTGTGGCTCTCAAGGTCATTTCCTTTGCCACCAGCCCCCAAGCACATTGCCACCAAATCTGGGTCCAGCACAGACAGCAAAATTCTCTGCTGACAGCATGAATTCTACTGGAAAAAACTCATTCCATCATCAGACTTCTGAGTGTATCAACTTTAGCTTTGCTGATAAAAGTCAACAAAAGGATTATTCTGTAAAAATCCAGGGATTTTGTTGGATCTCTGTGGGTGTGAAAATTCTTCTTTCAGAAAACATTCCTGTCTTTGATAAGAGCATTTGGCAACTGGCTTGCCTGTTGAGACAGCCTGGTGTAAGTCCACCAAGGCTGTGCTGTTTCAATGTCATATTGTTGTAGAAAGGAGAAAATATGATTGTGCTATTTCTTAATTTTTGTAATCTCTTGATATGAATAGTGTAACATCACTGGAGTAGGTTTTCTGTTACAAGATAGATGACAAAGCTTGAGAATGAATTCCTGTGTTCTAGATTAATTTGGGAAGAGAGATAGAGTTTATATAAACTGATGAATGTTTTGTAATTTTCTTATCATCCTGTCAGCTATTCTTTTCAGCATTATCTTTTGTTTTGTTTCAAGTACTTCTCTCTATGTGTCTTCATTGCAGAACTGCCTTTTAAAAGCTTTTATATCAACTGATTTTGCTTAGTCTTAGCTGGACCTGTTTGTTGCCTAGCAAAGATACACAGTTTCTACTTTCTCTGCATTGGAAATTGCTGTTCATTCTGCATTTTCACTGTCAGTTGCATGCCAAGATGGGCTGCCTCTGTGTTCCCCTTGCCAAAGGAAAATCTAGTTAGCAGAAAGGGTATGTCCACTATGATAGACACGAGTGAAAGAAATACCAAGCAAAAAGAGGAGGGTAACTTTTTAGCAGTCCTGCACAACTGGAAGCAACTTTGAAAAGTCTGGGGAAAGGGAAAAATATTGAGCAGAGCTTGGGCACATCCTTTCTGCATGTTGCAAACAAGAGACTGTTCTCAGATGGAGCATGTGAGTGTGTTGGGGCTAAATGTATCAAATGGAATAAAATAGAAGCCAGAAGTCAACGATTTGCCATGACACTGAACAAAAAAGAGCAACCAATTCCCCCTTAACAATAGAGCTCCTACAAATATCCTTCTGTGCTAGGTTACCCAGGAAGGGTTTCTCTCAGGGGTCAAGGTGGTCTGCCACTTTGCAGTCTCCAGTGACCTATAATGATATTTTGGTTGTTATGCCATTGCTGCTGCTGCTGCTGCTATTTATATTATTATTATTTTCTTCAGCTTGCTGATACTTTGCCGTGTGCCAGCTCAGAGGACTTTGGAGCAGCAAATCAGTGCATTCAGCATGAAGTAAAGCCCAGGGCTAACTGCACCCCAGTCCTGCCTGAAGGGAGATGTGTGGACTCACAGTGTGGGAGAGCTGAGCCTTCCCACTGGCAGGCAGATCTGAGGAGGTGCAGCCTGTGGAGAGCCCCGTGGGCTTTGGGGAGATGCCAAGAGGT
>WBNQ01027415.1:4645-28589 GCA_013401375.1 Spizella passerina
AAAAAAAAAATTAAACAACAAAAAAAAAGCCTCTAAACTTTGGCAGAGAATAGCATCAAATCAGCCATTAAAAAAAACTTAAATAAAAACAGTCTCCCAAACTGTACTATTAAACTCTCAAGAAGCCTCTTCTTTTTTATTTTTTTTAATTATTTTTTAAATAAAAGGCTTCTACCATTTCCAGGAGCAAAATTCAAATATCTTACCAGAAAAAATAAGTTAAGGGAAATAACAAGAAGAAAAAAAAGCTGTCATTCCAAACTCAGTTTTCCAAGACTTGTCATCCTAAGCTCAAGGCAATAATAAATAAACCCATTGCTGCAAGACAGAAGCACAACCAGCCCCACCCAGGGGGAGGGGCCAGGTAACAAAATTCCATCGTGGGAAACACTGTGGTTCTGCTGAACCAAAAAATGGGTGTTTGACCCCAAATTTACCAACTCCTCCCTTCAGCAAAGGCTTGTTTACGCTATGAAAAATCCCTTCTTCTACACAAGGTCCTTCTTGCCATCAGGCAGCCTGCTTGGAACCTCAGGAATATCTTTATTTCTTAATAAAGGCCTTTTATTAAGTGGTTTTATGCAGCAAAGAGCATCAGCAACTTGCAGGATCTCTACGACACAATGAGGCTGAAGAGGAGCACACACAACACCTGAAGAGAAAAAAGCACTGGAGAAAGAATTTGCTTAAAAGCTTCACAATACCAGGTCTGAAGATGGGGTGGGGAGGCAGATTAATAATCCATGATGATCCTGCCTGCCAATTAGCAACGTGATTAACGTGGCAGCTCGGTAGCGTAGCAAAAGGGAGAATAAAGAAGTGGGAGATGGAGCACCTCATTGGGTCCTGAAGGACTCGGCTCCCTCCCACGGCCAAGGAGAGCTCCCCACGGATGTGAGTGAGCGAGCAGGACGCTGGAATTGTGACTGTGGGCGCTTCCAGGTGTCCTCCTGGAGAGCACACGGCAGGGAGGGCTGGAAGCAGCAGGAGAAGCGCTGCAAGGAAGGAGCGCGGGCAGCGCCGCCTCCAGCGCGCCTTGGGCCGCCCGTCCGCCCGCCCGTGTAAGGCACCCTGGGGACAGCACAGGGCGATGGAGCCGAGCCAAAGGGTCCCTGAGCTAACCTGGCTTCCCAGGCGGTGGCAGAGCGCTGCACGTCGAGGAGCAGCCTGGAAAATCCCAGTGCCAGCAGCTGCTCCAAAATCGTGCTCCAAAATTGTTCCGAGCGATCCAAGCTCCGAACGGACACGAGTCTCCTTCCCTGGGCCAAAGCGGGTGTTGGAGCCACGGCCCAGCCTTGTCAGGAGGATATTGTTGGACTGAGAATTAGCTTTACCTTCTACAATATATTTTTCATCCCACTATGATCAAATGTTGCCCTAAATGATTTTATCCTGTATGGGAACAATTCCCTACGTCTTTACATCAAACCGTCCTTCACAGCTCAGCCCTCTAATGAAGCAACTGGAGATGCCATTAATTCCACACACCAGGATTTCACCCTTTAATTGGATTTAAAATGTTTTCCCAAACCAAGCTGTGGACACACAAATCATAAGAAAATGTGTCTTGTCCCATTGGTAGCAGCATCAGCACCACGTATGGTGGCTCCTCTCTACAAATATTGCAACAACACTCCGAGTTTTCCACTTTGGAGTAGTTCTACTTCCCAGCAGCAACAACTAAACCAAGCGGAGAAAAGTGGGGCATCTCAGCCTCTGGTCAAAGTTTTGGAATGAATGAGATTCAAAAGATATTAAAACACCATCAAAACAAACAAAACCACCCCAAAAACAGAAGTGAATCATTTTATCTGGAAAGATGTACTGGGAATTATCTGCTAGAAGCTGTGTGGATGGCACCACTGGAAAAGCAAACTTTCTCCAGCAGACAAAGGCAGGACTGACCCAAATCTCATCTCTACAAAAAGGTTTCCCCCACAGGAATTGGTTCTTGTTTGTGTGCCAAGGAAATGGTGCTGGACCCCTCAAGTGCTTTTGGTGAACGTTCACAATGGTCCCTCAGCCCGATTTTGGCCCAGCCAGTTCGTGCTCTCCTGAACGAGCTCAGGAGCAAAGACAACTGGGGGAATTATTTCCATGGAAAGCCTGGATATGACCACTCTGTCCTGGAGAGAGAGGAGTTTTAACACTGGTGGGCTCTGCTCCCAAAACCAGGAGCCAGCTTGGCTTGGGGAAGGATGAGAGCACCAACCTGCTGCACACACATCTTCCACAGCTGGAACTGCTCATCCCTGCCTGGGCATGCATCCATCCATCCATCCATCCATCCATCCATCCATCAGGAGGAAACATCCTCTGCATCTGGAGCCCTACAAATAGCTCTGACTGCCAGGGAGGAATTCAGGTTTTGGAAAAATCCTGAGGACAGGACAGACCTCAATTGGCGACACAGATTTGTGGCTGCACGCGCTCCCCGTCTCCCGACACCGAATCCCTCAGGATCCTTGTGAGGAGGGAGGGAGGGAGGGAAGGAGGGAATTTCTTCCCACAAAGGTCACTCATGGGAAGGGGCTGCCCAGGGAGCTGGTGGAATGCCCAGCCCTGGAGGTGTCCAAGGAATGTGGCACTCTGGGCTGGGTGACGAGGTGGGGATTGGGCACAGCTGCAACTCAATGACCAGGGAGGGCTTTTCCAAGCTCAGGGATCCCTCAAGATACAAAAAGGAAGTTTGACAGGGTGAAAGGGGAAGTGGGAGAAGACGTGGGGCAAAAGGACTCTGGAAAACAAGGAGCACTTTCACCTCTCCCTCCCATTTCCCCTTCCTCGCCTTCCCAGCTGTTCTCCCCTTGCAGCATCGGAGCTTCCTCCTCTTCCTCCTCTGGGATTCCTCCCAGACACAGCAGAGCAAAACCCTTCTGCAGGGTGCAAAACAGTTTTTCAAGACATGTAAAGCTTCATGGTTTTCTTCTTCCCATATGGCAGAACCTGCAAACAGATTTTTCCCTAAAAAGAAGCTAATCCTTGCAATGTCCTAAAGGTTCAGAGGGTGGAGAGGCTGAATGAATCTTTTGGCCATGTACCAAAACTCAAGAAATTCCACCCAAACCTGAGGAAAAATTTCTTTCCATGGAGGTGGCAGAGCCCTGGAACAGCTGCCCAGGGACATCCCAAACCCACCCCAAGAATTCTGTGATTCTTCAATTTCAATATACTACAAAACCCCACAGAAAGAAAATTTCTTTTTCATCTTCCTCCATTGACAGTTTGTCATCTCCAGGCTTATTTTTGTTTTAGTTTTTTCTCTTTTTTTTCTTTTTTTTTTTTAATACAGAAACTTTTCAGTAATGGAATTTACAGTGGATAAAAATCAAAAGACAAAAATTTCCTTAAAAAGAGTAAAAAAAAAGGCAGAAAGCTGCTAAGAGCCATCATGTTTTAAGTGCTATAAAATGAGACAAAACAGCTTCCTGTTGTTGCCAGAAGAAAAATGAGAAACTGAAAAAAGAAAAAAAGCAGTGAGTGCAATTAAAAAGTGCTAAGTTGGCCAAGGTAATACAGTTATTTTATAAATGTGCATCACAGCTCTGCATTTAAAAATCTTTTGACACAGCCTTAATCACTCAGATTTTACACACTGGTAACTGATTACCTGTTATCTTCACTTAATGCTGACTGAGCTGTAACTGCCTGACTTCAAACACAGCCACCTGCCTGCCTTTGGTATATTTATACACAGAAAAACAAAAGGTTAGTGCTGCAAATGGGGAAAAAAAAATAAAACCAACACAAAAGGGAAAAAAAGAAAAAGCCACCACAGGACAGGTTCTGCTTTCAGCAGAGGGAGGACAACACATCTCAAATGGTCTCGAAATAGGCTAAAGCTGAGTTGACCGTACAATTATAGCGTAAACAATGCCTGGGTTGTGGTTATGTTGTTTGAAAAGAAAAGAAAGGAAAAACCAAAAATCTCCAGAGACCTGTATCAACTTCTGTATGTTTAAGCCATACCCTTAAAAGTTCACTATTCACTCACAAAGAGAAGTAGACAAACATGAAGATTCCAAGGGAACAGACACAGACCAGTCCAGTATTTAGTAATAGTTTAACTTTTGGAGTCTCTTCCAGCATTTGTAAACAAACAGTCTCCTCCTCGACCTCCCGAACCACTCTCTTGTTTACGTTTTTACTTTTAAAGCCACAGAACCAATCTATGAATTTCAAATGTCTCGCCCTGTTGTCANCAAAGAGAAGTAGACAAACATGAAGATTCCAAGGGAACAGACACAGACCAGTCCAGTATTTAGTAATAGTTTAACTTTTGGAGTCTCTTCCAGCATTTGTAAACAAACAGTCTCCTCCTCGACCTCCCGAACCACTCTCTTGTTTACGTTTTTACTTTTAAAGCCACAGAACCAATCTATGAATTTCAAATGTCTCGCCCTGTTGTCAATCCCCTCCTCCTCCTCCTCCTCGTGCTTTTTCTCCCCCATCAGGGCGGCCTGTCCGTTGGAGTAACAATCCACGGGCGTCTCCACCTCGGAGTGGCTCACCGAGATCACCGGGTTGCTGTCATCCCTGCACGTCACCAGGAGGTTGATGTCCTCCGGCTTCACGTTCTTAATGTTCTCCTCCGACTTCCCGTTGGGGATGATGTGGTTGGCGTTCTCGTTGCACTTGAGGATGCTCTTCTCCTGGCCCTGGTACAGCTCCCCCTTGCCGGCGCTCTCCGGCGCGCCGCGCTTCCACAGGGCCCAGAAGGTGGTGGTCCGCACCTGCTCCTTGGTGGGCGGCGGCGTCAGCAGGCTCACCACGACCGTCACGATGCCGGTGATCCAGAACAGGGCCGTGGCCACGTACATGTAGTGGATGTGCTTGATGAAGCCGGGCCTGGTGTCCGGCTGGTCGCACTCGGGAGCGCGGTAGAAGAAGGCCAGGATGAGGCGGATGGCGCCCAGGACGAACCCGGCCATGCCGCCGTAGAAAGCCCCCTGCTCGTTGCAGCGCTTCCAGAAGATGGCCATGAGGAACAGGGCGGCCACCGGCGGGGTCAGGTAATCCGCCACCTCCTGGATGTACAGGTACATCTGCCCGCCCTGCATCTCCACGATGATGGGCACCCAGGCGATGCTGATCACCACCATGAAGGCCACGAACACCCTGCCCACGATCATGAGCTCCCGGGAGGTGGCGCTCTTCCGGATGAGCTTGTAGACGTCGAGCGTGAAGATGGTGCTGGCGCTGTTGAAGATGGAGTCCAGGTCGCTCATCAGCGCGGCGATCATCACGGCCATCATGAGCCCGCGCAGCCCCACGGGCACCAGGTTCATCACCAGGCGCGGGTAGGCGATGTTGGAGCAGCCGGCCCTGCTCCCGCACACCTGGAAGCAGTGCTCGGGGTTGATGCAGGCGATGTCATCCACAAACAGGATGCGGGAGATCATCCCCGGCACCACGATGATGAACATGGGCAGCAGCTTCAAGAAGCCGGCCATGAGGGTGGAGCCTTTGGCGTGAGCGATGTTTTTGGCGGCCAGAACCCTCTGCACTATGACTTGGTCGGCGCACCAGTACCACACCGAGGCCGGGGTCTGTCCCAGCAGAAACCCGGGCCAGGGGATGTCTTCGTCCGTCGGCTCGCGCAGCATTTTGAGAGAGTCGGGCTTCGGGCTGACGTTGCAGGAGTTGGTGTTGGAGATGTTGTAGGTGAGGAGGATGGAGGTGATGTTCGGTGACGCCAACATGTACCTCCTTTTCACTTCTTCAAACCCACCGACCTCCATGAGGCTTATGATCATGAGTGTGAGGGCCCCGATGATCATAAGCAGCGCCTGGAGGGTGTCCGTGTAGATGACGGCCACCAGCCCTCCGGTCACGGTCAGCAGCGCCGTCATTCCGATCAGCAGGATCACCGACAGGTACAGGTTCCACCCTAGGGACTCTTGGATAAAAAGCGCCCCCGAATACAAGTCAACCGAGAGTTTGGTGAAGATATAAAGAAGCAGAGACAACGCTGCAAAATAGATTTGAATCCTATGCCCTCCGAACCGCTTGGACAAGTATTCGGGCATGGTGTACACTCCCGAGCGGATGTAGACTGGCACGAAGACCCATCCCAAAAGCTGCAAAAGCATTAAGGCGTTGAACTCCCACGCGCCTACGGCGAATCCGCTCGCCGCTCCAGATCCTGCGAGCCCAATGAAATGTTCACTTCCAATATTGCTCACAAACAACGAGGCCCCGATAGCTACCCAGGTCATAGAACGCCCTGCCAAAAAGTAGCCACTCACGGTGCTCCGATTGTTTTTCCACATGGCAAAGAAACCTATGCACATTACAAGCACGAAGTACAGGGCCACAATGGCAATGTCTGCTGGCTCCAAAGAAGCCCTCATTTTGTAACCAAAAAGCCTTCGCTGACGTCCACTTCTCGCCCCCCAGCCAACGTCTCTTAAGCACCACGTGAACCAGTTTTAACCAAAATCAACACAGCGGGTCAAATTCTTTGTCCCTTGGTTTGCTGTCCTGATGCTGGTGGCAGTGGTACATTTACTTTTCTCCGCTTCTCAAATTTGGGAACTTAGCACGCACTTTTAATCCACATTCCACAAGAGCATCAGCCTTAACTCAGTTGATGTAGGAGAAATTCTTAGTTGCAGCTAAGTTTAGTGAGGCCTACTGTACCAACCCTGCAAGGCAGCAAAGACAAAAGACAAAGATTGAATTAGAGAGGAATTTCACGAAGTAATGAGAAAAAATTTGAAGTGTAGTAAAACAAATCACTGAACACCACAGATTTTTCCCCCTTTATATTTCCTGCAATCCATAACAGACATCATTCAATATTTGAAGGGCTGAGTGGTAAAAGCCTTTCACAAGTCAGCTTCAATGGTTACAGGTACCTTCAGAGACGCAGCGATTCGGGAGGATTGAGTGACCCAAATTCCCCAGAACACAGCAAGCAACAAAAATATATTTTCTTTTTCATTACTCTGGTGTCTCACAAGTCTCCTTCTCAAGCCACTAACCAGATCTTCCTCTTCCAAGCAATCAAGGGAAAATAAAATTTAAAAAGCCCAACAAATAACAATGGCTATGGAGCCCAAACCTGGCTCAGCATTTCCTGCACTGCACCTCCCAAATCCTGGGAGATCCTGGCACCACAGGACAGCACCTGAGATACCAGCTGGCTGCTAGAAAAACCAAAGTGAGGTCACAGCACTGTCAAATATCAACATCCGTTTCAAACCAGCTGGAGAATCAAGGTTATTGCGCAGGTTTTGAGGTGAGTTTGCTCCTGTCTGGGGTACAGATAATCACAGGGTTGGAAAGCTCTCCATACACATCCACATGATCCAAGGGGAGAAAACATCCCATTCCAGCAAGTGGCAGAAGCAAAACTCCACCTGACATCTCACTTTAGGGCCAGTCCCTTTGGACACCCGCACCTGGGGTTTGTGGGAGCACCAGAGGCACAGGAGGGAGCACTGGGTGGGTTCTGGCAGCAGTCACAGCTGCAAGGATGCCAGGAAATGTCCTTCCAGCACCCATTCCCATCCCAGCACGGAGAGGATGGAAGGTATGGAGGCAAAGCTTTCCCTGCCACACCCTTCCCAAATTCCCAATCCCGCCTGACAGCTCCCAAACTCAGCAGGAAACAAAACCTGTTTGAAGGGGAGGGAAGGGACAATGAAGACTCAGTGGCAGAGGAAGGGGCCCTGAGGAGCTGCATGGTGGCTCCCTCATGGATTTGGGATGTGCTCCCATCTCCTGTTTATGCCTCGGGAGGTACCACAGAATCACGGAATGGTTTGGGATGGAGGGACCTCAGAGCCACCCCTGCCATGGCAGGGACACCTCCCACTGTCCCCACTGTGCCAGCCTGGCCTTGGGCACTGCCAGGGATGCTGCTCTGGGCACCCTGTGCCAGCCCTGCCCACCCTCTACCAACCCAGAGGCTTCTAAGGGGTTTGGAGAGAGCTGGACATGGGATTCTTCCATCTCCCACACCCAGCAGCCATGGGAAGGGAAGACCAAAGCAAAGAACAGGTTTAGTCTAAAGATCAGAACACAAACCTTTGGTAGCAATAATGAGATTATTACAGGTGAGGAACAGGGTCTGACTCCACTCTTCTTTCCCACCCACTGGTAAAAGCACAAGAAAACCAACACTGGGTCTTTTTTTTGGCCATAAAATCTCACAAGTCCTACCAGCATCAGCTCCAGGCATCCCCTTCCAGTTCTTTCCCTGGCACAAGGCTGGAGCTGCCATTTCCCCATTAATTAATCATTAATACAAACAGCCTGATAGCATATTCTAATATTTGGTTGGTTTCTTGTTTAGCATCCCTGCCATATATTTGGTTTGTTTAAAGGGTCAATAAAAGCATTTGAAATTCCAAGAGAGCTAAGGTTGAAAATACACACATTGTGTTAAAGGCAGCAGTAGTACTGAGGTAAAAACGTGCAACTCCTCATAGATTTTAAAAATAGCTCCCAGCAAGCCACAACTTTAACCTTAAGGAGAAATCCACCACTCTGTCATTTGCATGGTCCAGCGGTTTTTCAGGAGAAAAATTTAAAAAATAAAAATAAAAATAATAAGGGTTCCCCCCCAGCACCACAAATCCACTTGAGAATAGAGATATTCCTTCTGCTGGAATTACAGCCAATAATGAGAGACTAAGGAGAATGGCACAAAACGGACTGATTACAGCACTGGGCTAAATTTATCATTCCTCAGAAGCCTCAAACCACAGATGTATTTTCAATTCTTCCACAGAAGAATTCACATTTCTCCCCACCCGCAAATACAGGAGTAGTTAAATGGTCTAATAGCTTAATCCAACCCAAAATTATAAACACTTCACATCAGATGACGCAATCAGAGCCAAGTTTAATGGACTATTCTTAGTTTTAAGCACTTTGGAGCAGCACTTTAATAGTGTTGTGTCTTTTGCTATATTCAGCTAATTTTTCAACTACATTATGTTTATACCAAAACTATAAATATTTGAAGAGAAAGAGAAGAAGAGATTTTACTGAGATATGACAAAAAGAAAATCTGCTATACAGAAAACCAGGAGAACAGCCAGATAAGGAAATGCTAATAATTAGTATTTTTAATGTTCTGTTGTCCTTCTCATTACTAAAAAATATTTGATTTTAACTTGAGTTCACCCCCCACCATCTTCCCTGTAGGTTCATCAGTGACCTGTCACAAATATCCTATAGAGCAATATGGAAAAATCACAGAAATCTCTGTTAAAAACAATTCAATTTGATAACAGAGAGTTTCTTGCCCTGGATGCCTGGCAATGTCCAAGGCCAGGCTGGATGGGACAATGGAAGGTGCCCCTGCCCTGGGGGTGGGACTGGATGGGCTCTGTGGTCCCTGGGAATCCAAACCTCCTGGAATTCCAGGGTCCAGACTCTCTGACAAGTGTGTTGCTGTTAGATGCAGCTGCCCCCAAATAATTTGTGACATTCCTCAGTTAAGTCACTNCGTTAAAATCAATTCAATTTGATATCAGAGAGTTTCTACAAACAGGACACTAACAGGGAAGCTGCAGTGCCCTGGATGCCTGGCAATGTCCAAGGCCAGGCTGGATGGGACAATGGAAGGTGCCCCTGCCCTGGGGGTGGGACTGGATGGGCTCTGTGGTCCCTGGGAATCCAAACCTCCTGGAATTCCAGGATCCAGACTCTCTGACAAGTGTGTTAGATGCAGCTGCTCTCAAATAAATGGTGACATTCCTCAGTTAAGTCACTTCAGCTCCAGGGGGCTCATTCCAACCAAAATAAACGACAAGTGAAGTTCCTGCAGCGTCTTCCACAGGGAGATACAGGCAGACCATGCACCTGAAATAATCACATTTCAGAGAGCTGAACCCTGCCCTCTGTCACCAACACCTGAGGGTTTTTCTGCAAGGCTCAGTTTGCCTGAGCTGGAAGGTGGAAAGTTTTCAGCAGCCACCACAAATCTGCTGCACTGTCACTAAATTACAGCACTGAAGTAGCTTCTTGTACCAGTTTCTTAGACCTAATTCCAAAATAACCCTGGAACTTTTCTTCATTAGGAAAATGAGACTCGTCCCTCTGAACTTTCAGCAAGTTCTGACCTCAAGTCTTACAAAGGACTTTTGAGATGCCCCATGTGAGTTTAGTCCTGAGTTATTAGAACAGTGAACATTGTGGCACTGACAGAGGGAGGAAAAAAAAAAGGCAGAAAGACAGTGCTGCTGCCAAGGACTGGGAATTTTCTTCCCTGAGGCTGTTTTCTGGCTGGATCATATCAAAGACACAAAACAATGTGCTTCCCTCTTGTCTGCAAATAGAGGCTGCAGCTCTGGTGAAACAATGCATATGTCTCTCCAACACCCAGCCTGTTCCTTAAGGGGAAAAAAAATCCCAAGCAAGTCCCTGAAGAGAGATTTCATAATGTGAAGCAGACTCAGGGTGGGATTTTGAGGAGAAATTTGTAGGATTGTTCTAAAGGAAAACTTTCTCCACAGTGCTTTTCTAATAAAATGGGTGTTTAAAACAAGCCAGAGTCCAACTGCTCCAGCTCTGAAGCCACCATTTGTTCTCAGCATTTTGGCAGATGGGAATGTCTGAGCTGACTTTCCTTTTCTCCTCACCAATCCTGATGTTTCAGGGTTAATTTGGGGATGTAGATGCCCACCTATCCCACAGCAGTGTCCACTGTTAGCAAATTCAGTGCTCTGCTCACAGTTTTCACATTATTTCTTAGGAACAACATTTTCCCTCTCCACATTCAAGCAGGAGTATTTGAAATCAGATCTGCAGCACTTCTCCTACTGAATGTGTGGAAGAAAACTGTCCAGATTGCCAGCATCATGGAAAATATTAACTCTGCCACAGAAAAAGGAATAAATACCACAAGTGCTGTGCCTTGAGTGGGGTGTGTGCCATGTGCCACCCCCTGAGTGTGTTTTCCAGACCCCTCACACTCCTGGCCATGGACACACCAGGGAGCTCCTACCTGTCCACTGCTCCACAGTAAACACAAGGAAAAAACCTCTTAGAGGAAAAAAAAAAGAGGAAAAACTTTGTTCCATTTACTGCAGCACTCCAGAACATAAAAAAGGAGCACTGAAGCTCTTCATGGAGTAAGTGATACATAAATTATGTAGCACATGCCCTTGAGGAAGCAGGGGCTATCCTTGGCAGCTGCTCAACAGAGCCCTGAGCATCCAGGGCAGCAGTTCCAGGCTTTTCCCTGAAAACCAGGAGCTGGGGCAGAGGAACGTGCCAGGAACCCCCCTGGGGCACACAGGGAAGGCAGAAAGTGACCTGGAGCAGCCAATAAATAACTGGAGCTGCTGGGGATGCCAGGCCAGCCCTGAGCCCCAGAGGCTGCACAGGAAAGGGCCAAAGTGACCTGGGCCCACCTGGCTGAACCTGCTGGTCACACTCTGCATCATCCCCACACCGAGCTCCTGCTGCTCTGCAGGCCCCAGGAGCCAGCTCTGTAAACCAGCACTACCAAAAAAATCCAATTTGAGGTGCAAGGAACGAGTCACTCACTCAAAGGAGTTGTTATGAACACGTAAGGAACTTTTGTTTTGGTCAGGAATCGCTCCAGCTCTGGTCTTCATTTTACTGCAGCAGCACAAAAAAGCAGCTTGGTCAAGCATAAATTCTTCTGGATTCTTTTCTACACAACTGCTGAGGGAGACATGAGAGAAATAAGTAACCCCAAAGCAAGAGACCCAGAACTCCCTGCCAGTCACAAATGGGATGGGCATGGACAACCACAGAGCAGGAGCTGCAGTGATGTGAGGCCAACTGCAGCTCAAGGGCACTGGCACTGCTAGAGCAGGACCTCTTTCAGTTGTCATTTTTTGGGTTTTTAACCATTTCCCCCCTCATCCCAAGCAAATACACCTATTCCAGTGTGCCAGCAAGTCACAAATGAAGGGCAGAAGGCACAGGAAGGACACTCCAGCAGTCAGTGGACACAAGAGAAGCTCCAGCCTTGCAAAGCAAGAAAAGATGGATTTTTTCAGGATCTGCATCACCCTCCCCGAGCACTTCATGCCACTGCCTGTGACATTCACACTTGGCTGGTTCCCTTTGCCAAGAGCCAGTCCCCAGCACTCCAGCAGGAATAAGGAACTGATTTGCTTCCACTGCTCTTCCCAAAACTCCAAACACCTCCAGGGCAAGGGGGGTAAGCTGGGGACAGAGGGAAGGAGACAGAAATTCTCTTTTTATCTGTTAAATACAGAGATACCAGAAAGAAATTCTGTCTTCTCCAGGCCTACCTAGACAGGATACCCATCATTCCCAGGAGATGAATCCATCAATTATCAAATTAAAAGAAAAAAGGAGTTAATACCTTCCTTTTCCTCTTGTCAGCTCAAAGAATTGGCTTATGTTTCCATGGGTGACAAATGTTACCTGGAGGAATTTCTCCACAGAGAGGACCTGGAAGGGGCTGCCCAGGGAGGTCTGGAATACTCAAGGAAGGCCTGGAGGTGGCACTGACTGCTCTGGGCTGGGGACAAGGTGCCCATGGGGCACAGCTGGCACTGCATGGGCTGGCAGGGCTTTGCCAAGCTCTGGAATTCTGTGAAGGGAGCAGAGATGCCACGGAACTGGACCTTGCAGAAGCTTTCAGAACCTTCCCTGCCTCGGCTGCAGCCCCAGCAGGGCCCTCCTGAGCTCAGCTTGCCACCACAAGGCCCAGCCCAGCAAGGAAACCACAGAGAGGTGACATTCCCCCTCCACAGGACACAGTTCTTTTCCACAGGAACTGAAAGAAAAAGGGGCAGAGACAACCCAGAAGCCACGCGCTCAACAGCCACACCACGGGCACCAGAGGGCAAAGAGCCAGACAGTGCCAAGGGGCTGCCAAAAATTGGAAGGTTCTGGCACCTCACAGCACCAGGCAAGATCTCACACTGCACTGGAAGGTGCAGCAAGACAGCCCCAGGGCTCAACTCCCTTCCTGTGGAACCCAAACTGCAGCAGCACCAACACTGCACTGCCACGGCAGGGATGGAGGAGATGAGCACTCGGTCACCAGAGCAGCAGCAAGAGGAGCAGTCAAACAATCCTCAGCAGCCAAGAATTGGATTTCTGGTGGATTTCTCAGTCCTCTGGACAAGGTTATCACCTTTTCAGAAGCAAATATCAGAAATGCTGCAAAATCCCTGCCGCTGCTGAGGATGCCCTTTCCTTCAGCTGGAGGCTCAGTGCTGTGATGCAGCTGGTGGTGATCAGCACCCAGCAGGAACTGGATAATCCCAGCCTAAAAAATGTGCTGGCTCATCCCATTTGAGGAGGCTTTTGGCTGTGAGAGTGCAGAAATTACTTGGGAAATGAGAAAAGAGAAGTGTCAGTCCCCATGAAACTGGGCAAGATACCAGGAGGAAATTCTTCTTCAAATTTCTAGGAAGAACAAAAAAAAAGAAAAAAAAAACCAACCAGACTCATTAAGTTTCTTTAGGACTTCCCCAAATTCCCATCACATTTCTGGCTGCCCACAATCTTTGGAAGAATATAAAGCACCCCCAGGATTATTGATGGGTGAGACAGAAGTTCAGGATCACACAGAATCCAAGAATTTGAGGCTCCCCAAGCTTCCCAGCCAGCTGGGTGCTGTTTCAAGACTGGTGATTCTTCTTGGAGATTTCAAGACACCAAAACCAGAGTTCAATAAAATTCTGTTGGCTCTAAAACAATTAATGCTAATTACAAAGCTTGATACAGAATATCTCTATTAAAAGCTACTGAACATTGATTTCTTTTTCTAAAACACCAACTCCACTGAACACATTCCCTCCTCTGCATGGACCTGGCTTTTTATTCTTCCTTAGATATTTGCAGGACTGAACACAAGGACTGGCTTGCAAGTGGACAAACCAGGATTAAAAAACAGCAGAACAACAGTTCTTCTGCAGTTCCTCCATGCTGTTTCTTGGGTTCATAAACCTCATTTTACACCATCCACTTCCTTCCTGCCCTTCCCCTCCCCAGGGGTGATGAATTTGCTCTAGAATCTCATTTTTAGCACTAATGTTTACACCAGTGCTCCCCAGGACAGGTTTTCACATCTTGCTTTACTTTCCATATATTTGATTCCAATTTTTCCCGTTCCACTTCTCCATAATTAGTTATGTTTTGTATGTCTTCCTGTGTTTTTATTTTCCCCTGCTTTCAGCTTTTTACCAGCTCCTCAAGGCACACTGGGGATATCCCTGGGGCAGGAATTTTTCCAGAGAATCACCTGGTGATTATTCCATGGGGCAGGAATTTTTCCAGGGAATCTCCTGGTGCCCTCAGGTAAGGGACACAGAGGGTGGGACACAAAGCTCTACCAAGCAATTGCTTCCACATAAACAGCTCTTCTCTCATCCCAGATCTGCAGCCAGGGAAGTGAGGGTGGCTGTGGCTCCAGGAATTATCAGCCTGCCATGGATGGAGCCTGACAAATCATAAAATCCTGGAAGGGTTTGGGTTGGAAAGAATTTCGAGCCCATCCAGTGCCACCCCTGCCATGGCAGGGACACCTTGCACTGTCCCAGGCTGCTCCAAGCTGGCCTTGGGCACTGCCAGGGATCCAGGGGCAGCCACAGCTGCTCTGGGCAAAACAAAAAAAAAAACAAAACAAAAAAAAAAGAGAACATAAATTACTGACCAATAACTTAACTGCCAAAGCAATTTTTGTGTGGCAATGATGGTTCTGGGACAAGGGAACTGGAGAAATCAGCTCCTGAAAGAACACGTGGAGGAAAGCAGAGCTTCCATCACTCCAAAGTATGGAACTGATAAAGATTAGGAGACAGAAAACACAGACAATATGAGCTGAAGGAGCAGCTTCTCCTCATTGTTACAATGGAGAACTTTTACAGGAATCAGACCCATTTCAGAGCTTTCCAACAATCAGAGATTGATGCTCAGCACAAAGGGCTCTCCCAAGAGCTCAGGGACAGAATCTGCCCCATGCTGAAGTTACCAACACCTCCCTGCCCACAGCAGGAACAAAACCCAAGCAGGAGCAGAGAGCTCACTGCTGAGGAGGAACCAGGGGCAGCCTGAGCTCAAAGGTTTAACCCCGCTGCTGTCCCCTGAAGAGGGACTGGCCAAACCCCACTGAAATCCCACCAGGGGCTTGCAAGGACTGAAATTAGGCTTAAACTGTTCTGCAGCAGAGAATAATCCTCACTGTCCCCTCAGAGCCAGGCACGTATGCCACACTTGGCAGAAGTTCAGCTCTTCCAAGACTGGAAATGTCAAATATCAGGCAAGAGGGTATGGCTCCCAAATGCTGTCTGCACCACACTCCCCAAAATCCAGCTCTCCTTATGGAATAAACAAAGAGGCGACTTCTCCAGCAGAGCCAGGGCTGGATCTTGCTGTTTTCTGATCCTGGCTTTGGTCTCCATCCCAGCTCCAGGAGCCCTCCCTGCCAGGCTCAGGAGCCTGCTCCAGCCTACTGAAAATGCCAGTGGGAACAGAGGAAAAAACTTTTGTGTAATTTTAACCTGCTCAGCTGGGAAGAGGGGTGGGGAAGATGCACAATTCCATTGGAAGAGCAGGTGGCTCACCGGAAAGGAAATAAAATAAAATAAACCCAATATCTTCCTGCTTCATTCTCTCCCCCTCCTTCCTGGCAACTGAGACATCAAAAGCCCAGTTGCTGCAGCTGCCTACACAGCAATTAAGTGAAATAGTCAAGATGTCAAGCAACACTACTGCCCATTTACTTTGGCTTTCCCAAAATAGCCAACAATCCCCACACGGCAGGTAGGGAATTTTGGAAACACAGCAAGCCACTCCAAGAGCAACAAACAGCTGCTGAAGACAAGTTGTGTTGTGAGAACATGGCTGGGGAAATGAGAGCACACATTCACTGCAGGATTATTATTATTATTATTATTTGGAAGTGTCCAAGGGCAGCTTGGACAGGGCTTGCAGCAACCTGGGATAGTGGGAGGTGTCCCTGCCATGTGGAACAAGGTGATTTTTGAGACCCCTTCCAACCCAAACCACTTTGGGATTCCAGAAGTGGGTGGATGAGCCTCCTAGTCCAGGTATTTTTGCTGAAAAAAAGGTGGTTAGGTTTTAGATTCTGGCACTGTGTGTTTGAACTTTGTCACAGGTGAAGATGAGCACGCTGCTAATAAAATATTGAGGAATTTCCTCCTTTGTAGTGAAATACTCTGAGTTATTCACACAGTGCCCATCAGCTGCTGGTGGAGACGGGTGTCCCTGTGCTCTGCTCTGGGTGACAAGGTGGGGATCAGGCAGAGGCTCCATCCTGGAGCTCTTCCCCAAGCTCAGGGACTGTGGGATGCCCACTTTGTGTCCCAATCCCCTCGGAGACCTGGCATTGCCACCCCACAGCCACTCTGACAAACAGCCTCAGAGCAGGAAGCCATTGCCAGCTCTTCACTCCTTCCTGGGAGTTTCAGAGCTCCCTGCTCTCCCAGGCAGTGAGAATTCCTGGGGATTCACTGCCCTTCCCTGCTGAAGGTGCTGCTCCACCACAGCCCCCCACGCACAGACAAAGATGGGACAAAATCAGGAATTCTTGGAAGCTCAGCTTTTGTTATGAGCAGGGAATTCAGGCCATGGGCAGGTAAGGTTTGGTTTGCTGGACACTGCTGATAACAAATGTGTCCCCAAGCTCCCCCAGCATTTGCTCTTTCCATGCTGCAGTGTGGAAAGAACACAATGGGCAAAATGAATCATTTCACCTCAATGCTCACACCTTGCTCTGCCCAAAGCACCTCCTGCATAAACTCACACTCAGCTACACAAACCTCTCACCCTCCAAACACACCACAGAGTACTGGGGGGTTATTAATTCTGGGGCTACTTTTATTATTGTTTTCCTAAGAGTCACTACCTGGAGGCTCTGCTGATGAAAAACTCTCTCTATACACAGAGTATAAAAAATATTCTGTGTTTTAGTATATAAAAATACAGTGGTTTTAGTCCACATCCATTACCTCTCACAAATCAGGACAGAGAAGAGCTGCTCAGCTTTTACTCCAGAATAAAATCCTGACTTTTTGTGGAAAGTACATGCAGACAACCAGAGACAAAGGCTGGTAAGTGGCACCAGTGCAAAGTGAAAGTTTTCCCATTCCCAAAGCTCTTGGGTGTTGCATTCTTGAGGCACAAAAGGAGAGCTGAGGAGGCTCTGGAGCCTGCCAAGCCTGAGGAGAGCATCAGGCAGGATGGATGGGGTGTGCTGGACCCTCCCAACAGAAACCACATGCAGGGAAAGAACAGGAAAGGATCCCTGACTTGGACACGAGCAGGGCTGGGCAGCAACAGGGCTTAAAGCAACAAAAATGAACTGGAGGGACTCAATTCTCCCTGGATCCCTGAGAATGCCAAGGGAACTATTAAAAGAAAGTTGTGGGTGGGGAAAACCCCACAGAAGCACCAAGTTTGCCTCTGAGGAGAGGCAGCAAAGTCTCCAGGCTGAGGTCTGCACCAAGGTGCCAGAGAGCTCGAGAAGTTCAGGACAAGCCCTGAAGCACAGCAAAGCCAAGTGACAGGGGGACAGGGGAGGGAGGACATCACAGACACCAAAAGAAGAGTCAGCACTTGCTCAGACAGCACCAGGACACACAGACATCACAGAGGCAGGACAGGGAACAGCTGCCCAGGTGCCGCCACCAATGTGGAAAAGCAATGTCGTTTATTCTTCTCCAGGAAGGATTCTGGAATCATTCCACTATTTCAGACTGGTTTATTATGCCCATATTTTGCATCATTTAATTCAGTATTACAGCCAGGATTATGCACAGCTTACAGAGGGTCATTAGAGCAACCCCCCAGCCAAGATCCAGCAGCACCACGGAGCACAAAACCACTCGAGAAAATATTTCCAAGTGTTCTCATGGCACAAGAGAGGCAGGAGCAGCAAAATATTGGGAAACGAAAAAGCACCCAGATGTGGTGTGCTGAAAACAGCAGCACCTACAGACAGACTCTTAATTTTAGACTTACAACAAGGGTGGGTTAAAAACACCAGCACAAACTGAAATGTTTGGACATAATCACAGAGCTAAAAAAACCCTTTAAGGTACATCCATGTGGAAAGAACATGCTGGAGAGTCCAACTTCAAAGAGGCAAAGGTTGCAGATGTTAAATCCTGAGAGCACTGATGTTCATTAGAAGCATCTTACAGCTAAAAGCTTATCCCTGCATCTCCGTGGTCACATCCTAGAAACCAGAGAGCCTTTCCAGCAGAGAGCACTCCATGGCATCCTTTCAGAGAAGTCAGTTTATTCCTGCCTCAGTATTATGGCAGATTTGCTACGCTTGCTGTCCTGCCCTGCATGCCGAGTTCCCATCTCCCACACCAACAGCACGGCTACAAAAACCATCTCTGCCTCATCCACCCAAGGGGAGAGGTGTGGAAAGGAACAAAAAAATGGACAAAAATTCTGTGTTGACAAGCAAGTGGAAAAGCAGCGTATTTTAGCCCGGGTGAGCTGGTGCAGCAATGTCACCCGGCTTTCTCCCTGCTGCTGCGTTTCTCCACTAGAGGACCCAGGTGAGATGTCTCTACTACAGCTTCTGCAGCTAAACCACGGGGAAAAATATATTAGAGAAAAAAAAATAAAAAAAGAAGCCAGCCCCGACATGTGGATGGTCCATGTAAAATGAATGGAAATGTACTAGTGCATGCGGCACACCAGACGTGCTCCCGTAATTCCCAAAAAACCGCGGCCACGCTGCTGAGCTGCTGCTGCTCGGTGGGAAAAGGTGCTGGTGGGAATGAGGGGTAAATCCCAGAGTATCCACGCCGGGCTGGATCGGAGGGCTCCAGCCCAGCGCAAGTGCCGCTACATTCCACCACCAGCACCGCATATTAAGCTGGAAAGTAGCAGATAAACAAAGGCTATAGAAGGTACTAGAGAAGGGCCGGTATCAGCTGTTATTTACCAAATAAACCTCCCATCCGCACGGAGATGGCCTTATTTTATTATTATTATTTTTACGCACACACATCCCCCATTCCCACCCCCCTCCCTTCCCCCACGTATTGACTCAGCTCCTGCCGAATGGGAAGAGCATCATTTAACCGAGCTCTGTTATCACCGCGCTGCCAAAAAACAGCGGCAACGGCTGCTGCCACCCCCAGCGCCCCTTCCCGGGGGCGATAGGGCCCGGCCTATCGGGCCGCTCAACCGCTGCGGGCAAAACCCCATCCCTGGCACTTCCCTGGCACACGGGGGGAAGGTGGCACCCCGCGTTGGGAGCTGGCCGGAGCGAATCCTCCGCTGCCGCCCCTTTTCCCTCGCCCCGAGGCTTGCCGGAGCGCAGGGGAGTCGAGGAGGTGCCCGGCACAGGTGCGGGAGGGGGATGGAGAGCGCCGGTGCTGCAGAGGGAGAGGGGATGCGCCGGCAGGGGCAGGGGAAGGGCCGGCTTCACCTGCTCCAGGCACGGAGGGAGGGGATGGGCAGGGAAAACCGCATCGCTCGCAGAGCGTGGGATCTGCTTACCTGCGTGCCGGAGGGGAGGGGGAGAGGGGACTGCGGCTCGGGGGCAGCGGGCAGGGAAGGGGCGATGGGCGAGGGGCCGGGGCGCGGGGGAAGCGCCGCGGAGCCCGGGACACGCTGCGACACTGCGGGCGACAGGGCCGGCCGGGCCACGCGGTGCGGCGGGGACAGCGGGCACCGAGGGGACACCGCGGCGACACCGCGGGGCAAGGATGGAGGGGTCTGCCGGTCCCACCCGCCTCCCTCCCTTCCTCCCGTCTCCTCTCCCTCACTCACCCTCTGCATGGCTTTCAGGATCAAAGCCAGTTCATAGCGGGGCATCTTAGAGCTGCTGGCAGTGGCGGGAGGAGCGGGGCACGGGTGGGGAGGAGGGGGCTGCGGCGAGGCCGGAGAGGAGGAGCAGGGGGGAGACAGGAGGAGGTGGTGGTGGTGCTGGAGGAAGGCGCGTCCCGGTGCTGTGGCGGCTCCTTCCCGCGCGGCTCCCGCGGCTCAGACACCCGTACGGGCAGGGGCGGCGCGGCTTAAAGGGCGCAGGAGCTGCGCACGCTCGACCGGGCCGGCCCTGCCCGCGCCAAGCGCCGCCCCCGCCGGGCCGGGGCTGCCCCGCACCGCGGCCTGAGGGCCGGGACCCCCGCGCGGGCACGGCCGGGCCCTCCCNCTCGGCCGGGCCGCGCGTGTGGGACAGCCCGGTGTGACACCGGGACACCCTGAGTGTGACACCGGGACACCCTGAGTGTGACACCGGGACACCCGGGTACCCTGCACATGTGGGACAGCCCGGTGTGAACCTGGACACCCGGACACCCTGAGTGTGACACCGGGACACCCGGGTACCCTGCGCATGTGGGACACTCTGGGTGGGACACCGGGACACCCGGACACCCTGCACATGTGGGACAGCCCAGTGTGACACTGGGACACCTGGGAATGTGAGACACTCTGGATGTAACACCGGGACACCCCGCTCGTGTGGGACACCCCGGTGTGTTACTGAGACACCCCAGGCGTGTGGGACACCAGGACACTCTGCTCGTGTGGAACACCCGGTGTGACGCCGGGACACTCTGCTCGTGTGGGACATCCCCATTCGTGTGGGACACCCCGCCCATGTCACCGGCACTCCAAAAGGCTCAAGTGGGATGGGACATGCAGAATTGTCCCTCTCCACCCACTGCCCTGGCCACAGACACCTTCCACTGGGCCAGGTTGCTTTGAGCCACGCTCAACCTGGTACTTTCCAGAACCTTCCTCATCCTCAGGGCACCTCTGCACCGCCAGGACATGGCCATTGTCAGAACTCCTCAGTGCACAGCCAGGACCTTGTCCATCTGCAGAGTCCTTCAGGGCACCCCCAGAACTTCTCCATCCTCAGAGCACCCCCATGCAGGCCCAGCACCTTCGCCATCCTCAGAGCACCCCCAGAACTTTTCCATCCTCAGAGCTCCCCAATACACCCCTGTAGGATTTATAAGTCTTTCCTGTTTCATCTTCCCCAACACACCCCAGGTCCTTCCCCACCTTCAGGGCATCCTCAGAACTCCTCCATCGTCAGAACTCCCCAATGTTCAGTCAGGACATTCCGCATTCTGAAAGCACCCCAAGGTCCTTTCTCATGCTCAGGGCACCCTCAGGTCCTTCCCTATCCATTCTCAGAGCACTCCCATGTCCTTCCCCATCCATTCTCAGAGCACCCCCTTGTCCATCCCCATCCTCAGGGCACCCTCAGGTCCTTCCCCATCCATTCTCAGGGCACTCCCATGTCCTTCCCCATGCTCAGGGCACCCCCATGTCCTTCCCCATCCTCAGGGCACCCCCAGGTCCTGCCCCACGCTCAGTCCCAGCCCTGGTGTGAGCAGCTCTCATGGCTGTGCGGGGTGTGGAGGCCCGAGCAGCAGCAGGACGGAGGTGAAGCTGCGTGTGTGGTGGCCTTGGTGGCCGGGTCCTCCCCACGAGGGAGGCTCTGGCCACGCATTTCCCAGCCTGGCACGCGCCCCTGCCCGCTGCTCACGTGCAGCCACCAAGGTCAGTGGCACAGATCCCTGCAGCTGCATCTGACACCAGCGTCCAGCTGGGCTGGGCTGGAAGCTGAACCGCTTGCTCCCACTAGAGAAGGTGTTGGAGGGGCCTGGGGGTTTGTTTGAACACTCTTTGTCTTGCCCACAGCACAGACTTTTCCCTCATACCCTCATGGCCAAAATGCTGGCTTTGCAGAGCCATTAACAGCCAGAAACAATCAAGTTTCTGCCCAAGCTGTTCAAGCCCTCTTTGCTCGATCCTTCAGCCCCATTGCAAATCGAGCAGCCCCACCGTGCCCAAGGGGAAGCAGAGAAAGTGACAGATCTCGAGATTAAACTACTTTAATGAAATATCACTGGAATCCCAGCCCCAGCCCAGCCAGAGAGACCTCAACACCTGCCCTGGGTGCTCCAGCCGTGCCCTTTCCATAGCCAGGGACATTTTCTTCTGCTCTGCCTGCACAGGGAGGCTGCCACGGTCACTCACGGATCCTGAGCGCAGGCATGGAAGTGGAAAACTCCTCCCAGCGCTTTTCAGCAGGACTTGCAGCTCCGCCAGCCCCGGGTTCTGCTGTGGGCCTTCCCCATCTCAGGCAGGTGTGAGCTCCCCGTGCTTCCCAAGGCAGCCTGAGCCCTCCAGGCACGGGGGCTGTGCGAGGCCTGGGAGCTGTTTTGGGTACTGCTACAAGACAAATTGCCTGTGCAGAAGTGTTTACAGGTATTCCCAAGCTCCCACCGCTCCGTGCTCAGGCAGTAATTGCCAGGCAGCTGACAGGGAGAATTTACTGCCTGTTGGTGTTCACAATGCAAACTCTCCCTGGGTTTGCTTCCCTTTGCTTTGCTTCCCTGTTTGTTTTCTAATACAGCGTTGTCTGGCCTGACCTTCTTTTTTCTGGACATGTGCCTGGCAAGCTCAGGAGGAAATCCAGGTGAGGTGGGAATGCCCAGGTATCCCTGCCATTCCCACATCAGCCATTCCCACCCTCCAGGTGCTCCTTGTGCAGCCACAGGTGACCCATGATGTTCTCTTTGTCACATTTGGAGCTGTCACATTTTGGCCAGGGGCAGAAAGGAGTGGGGAGAGCTCTAATCCCCAGTTCTTCCAATGCTCTACCTCCTCAAACATTCCTCTGGCAGAAGAAAAGGAAACTTTCAATCCCTGTCCCTGCTGTCCTCCCAGTGCTGCTTTCAAATGCCAGTATCAGATTCCCAGTAGGATATAAATTTACAGTCTCTGTTCAGTCTCACTTCTGACTCCATTCCACATGGAATCTCCCTAAACACACATCTACCTGTGGCCAACTCTCCCCTCTTTTTGGGAATCCCCCCAGCTGTATTTAAAGCTGTCCCAAGACTCCCCAAACATCAGCCTGAGCCTGAGTCCATTTTTGTCTGTGATGGGATTTGCTCCCAGCAGAAACATTTGATCCTGAGGCCTCATAAATCCATTCCCAGGTGGATGTTTGATATCCCTGGGATGAGATCTGGGTGCCTGAGGGTCTCTCATGCAGGCAGTGACTACACCTGTCTGTCACACGTGTGGGCATCTCACGGGGCATCCCAGAAGCCCAGAGTCATCAGGAATGTGGGAAGAGCCCTTCAGCAACAGGCAGTGCCACCAGCATCACCCCAAACCTGTCCCCAAGGCCACATCCAGGCTGCTCTGGGACAATTCAGTGGCTCCAAACCTCCCTGGGCAGCTCAGCCCAAGGCCTGGCCACTCTGCCAGGGAAATTTTCTGTGCCAGTCTCCAGCCTGAGCCTGCCCTGGTGCCATCTGAGGCCATTTCCTCTCCTCCTTTCCCTGCCCCTCCTGGCAGGAGCTGTGCAGAGCACTGAGGGCCCCCCTGAGCCTCCTTTGCTCCAGGCTGAGCCCCCCAGCTCCCTCAGGAGTTTTCCAGCTCCTTCCCTGGACATGCTCCAGCTGTGCCAGCCCTGCCCTGTCCATCCCTTTATGGAAGCTCAGGATGATCCCCAGATCTTTCACCGCCCATCTAAGGTGTCCAACATTCCCAAACTCCCTTGAATCTCACAAGTTTGGTGTTTTTCCTCCAAAAGCACCCAAAGAAATGTAATGTTGAATATTTAGAAGCACAGGGTTAGAGAGGATGGTCTGAACAGCGAGTGGTGACCATGCCCCGAATACTCAGTAAGGAAATAAAAACTCCCCTAACAGAGATTTTATTTTCTTTATTTAAGTAATAAGTGCCATGCAAAATGTCCTGATTTTTTCATGCTGCAATTTGGGCAAAGCACCCTCTCTGCATGCTGGTGTCTATCCCATCCATCCCTATCCCAAAGAGCAGCACAGAGGCCATGGATGAATCATTCCACCCTTAATACATCACCCTTTGGAATAAAGCACAGATAAAAATACATCCTCCTGCCTTCCATATACATATGCCAAGGTTTTCTTTGGGAAAGATGTTGGGAATGTTTGAGGCTTGTAGCAAAGTGGGGCTCTGCTCCCAGGGA
>WBNQ01027416.1:0-11517 GCA_013401375.1 Spizella passerina
TAAGCATTTTGCAGCTGGGGACACTGAAGTATAAAGAGGAAAAAGGTACTTGCCACAGGATTGCCTGTAAATGAAACAGAACTGAATTTTCTCCTTGAAGGCTAAATGCAACCCTTAGAGATTCCACATGGAGTGGAGCTTATAAAGTGTTTATGTAAAATCTGTGGAGGGCAATGAAATACTTTTTGGTTGTCATTTGAAAGTTAAATTCTATTACATAAGGAGTAAAATCCACTGCAACTGCAGAAGGTCATTTTTCTTTAGACATATCATAGTATTCCATTCCCACACTGAAATGTATTCAAGATTGGGCATATTCACAGCATTCCTTACAATCTCTGTAAGATTTATTTGAATCATTCTAAGTAAGATGCCTTTCACACTCTGCCTGCTATGGGGTATTGAGAACATCTGTTTACTAATAAGAGAGCAACATCCATAGAACTCCAACATCCAGCTCCATAGAACAGGATAGGTTTGAATGGCTGTCATGTTAAGTCAGGTGTCAGAGTGCATGACTGGTCAGCTAGTGGAAATAAACAGGGGTTTACAGACAAAATGAAGTGGGACAACAGCAAGGGTGGGGAACAAGCTATTTATGATGCTTTTTATTTTGGGAATGAAAGCGTGAAGCTAAGGGTACAGAAATCATTGAAATATATTCATGTTTTGGTCCAGTTACTCAGAAGCTGGGTTTATGAGTCTCTCAGAGAAATCATGGACTTGTGCTAGGAAGGGATGGAGTGCTGCCATACTTAGTTAGCAAAGCCCACTTGATTTGTTTCCTGAACAGGTGAACTTCATGGCCTTCTGTCTAGTGGTGTATTGCTGGTAGAGACACAGACCTTGTGTTTTGCTGTCTTGTGGGGACTGTAATCAGAGCACTGTCACTGTAAAAGAATGAGATTAAAACCATCTCCAAGGGAGTGAGTTCTCAGGTCTGCTCTCATGTGGGTTCATCAACACAAATATCCCACTTCACCTTGCCAGGGCAGTTCTGGCACAATATGATGTCAGAGTGGATGCTTTGCAAGGGAAGTTATAGGGTTTTTAGGGGTGGCAAAAGCCAAGGGTTGCTCATCTTGCCTAATCACACAGGATGTCTTTGTGAGCCTAGAAAAGTTGAGCCTGAAGGGAGCCCACACTCTCATTTGCAAAGGATTGGAAGGGACCTTTATCTTTGCATGATCTGTCAGACTGCAGGCAGGATCAAACTGGGTAAAACTGCACTTCTGGCTAAAATAATTTTTAAAGAAGGAGTGTGATTGTGCCTGGCTCTGTGTGGGTACAAATGAGGAGAAAAGGCATAAGGGGTTTTCTCTGTGCTCTTCCCACAGAATCAGACTTGCTACACCTCTCTTAGGTATCTCAAAGTGATGTCTGTTCAGATCTGAAAGTTATCCTGAGCTACTTTATTTATAGTCAATGAAAAGAAATCAGAGGGTGCTTTCCTCCTTTCGATGAAGCATATCATTGTAGCAAGTGGTCTGAGACAGGCAAAACTAATCAGCCTGTGAAGCTGAGTCCTTCTTGCCATTGAGTATAAAGGCTAGAGTGACTCAGCCCTCAGATTAAGATACCTTCGCTTTAAGAACACAAGTTAGATAAAATATAGATCAGGAATAAGGACCAGCTCTTGCCCTATTTCATTATTCTGGAAGGTGGAGGTCTCCAGGAGGGCGCAGTTTAATGGAGTAATCTTTCCTAACCCATACTGTATTTTTGTTGATAGGTAGCTGGTTCACAGTCCAAGATCTTGCAGTTTGAGTCCAATCTTTTCTGCTGATAGGTAAATTGAGACATAGGTCAACAAAGTAAAGTGCATAGGCTTGCAAGAAAACCTTTGTGTCAATGGAAAACAAGCTCAGGGATTCTAAGCTCAACAGTCATGTAGCCACAAATCCAGCTCTGGGAAATTTTGAAATTTTTCTAGTAATACCAGAATTATTTGTAAAGATAAACTGAGTCATAAAAGATTCCTCGTGTAGCTGAGAAGAGATAACACAACCAAATTCATAGAGCCCCATAATATTTTCCTACCCAGAAAGGACACATTCTTTGTCCAGTTTTAAAAATAGGTACGAAGATACCCATCTTTCTTTTTTCCCCTTGCTATTGTTCACTTGTGAATATGTAACACAGCATAACATTCTCAAACTATAATCTGCTCAACATTATCTAATTGCATCTGTCATTTTACTCTGCAATAAAATACTTCTGGGGGAAAAGAAATATGGAACTTAGCACTTGAGCTACTTTTTAAAAAATTGCTTCTGATTTTAAACGTGTAGCAATGACATTTATCTGCTAAAATT
Source organism: Spizella passerina (assembly GCA_013401375.1). Classification (NCBI taxonomy): domain Eukaryota; kingdom Metazoa; phylum Chordata; class Aves; order Passeriformes; family Passerellidae; genus Spizella; species Spizella passerina. Next base: position 2,316 of record WBNQ01027416.1, read on the forward strand.
TAAAAAGCAAAAACAATCTGCATGTTATCAAGCTCATATGCAGTTATCATCTCCAGTTCATATGCTACAGTGCAGGTATACCTTGTTCCAGTGATTCTTAGGGCAGAGATGTTCTTGTACAAGAGCTGAGCTGTGGCCTATATCTCTATTTTTATTGTATGCTTTAATCAGCCTATAGACCGCCTGTTTGGTATTGTGTAATTATTGTTCCTCTGAATGTGCTAATTGCACTTTGGCTGTATAACTTGTCAATGGGAGGGGTGCCAACATAGTCACTAAGAAACATCTTTGTGCTATCCATGCCAGCTTCCCAGAAAATACATCCAAGATGGTTATTGATCCTTTTTCTTGTGCTTTTACAGCTTAATCTCCCTTCATCCCCCCGCTTCTTTTTTTTGATTTTCAAATTGATACCCTGTGAAAGCGATTTCCTTTGTCAAATCCCACACCAGAAGTGGGCCAGCTTCTTGCAGCCTTGCATGTCACTCGCAGTTTCTACTTTCTCACCTTTCTTCTCTCTGTTCTTTCCCCTTAGAATATCTCCTTCCTGCTGCCACTGAATGAGGATAGGAAAAGTCTATTATTGCTGCTTGATGGTTGGCATTCTCGAGTTGCACAGAAAGTATTAGGCATGAATTTGTTACTGCCTTCAAAAACCATGGGAGCCTCTACACAGACTTGTCTCCTAAAACTCAAGTACAAAGACAGTCTTGCCTTGTATGTGCTTACATAAAAAGGAAACAGCAGGGATTAATTACTTTAGACAGCTAAATAAATATTTATTTCCCCATAATAGTCTTCAAAAATATCTGTCACTGCTTCACTGCCTAACAATGGCTGGTAGCGACAAGTAGGATCTTTTTCAATGGAAGCTGCTTTTTAATGAGTGTTTTTCGAGTAGGAGGTTTAATCTGATGCTGCTTTTGGAGCAATGCCTGGCCTATCCCAATACAAACTCTCTCTGATTAACAAAAGCCTGCATTTTTAAACTGATCTAGCTCAGCTGATGCTAGTTGATTCTTTTATTTAACTCAGGCTTGTTTATGAGTCAATTAGCATTTAAACTGAGCTCCCAGCCTTCATATAAACTCTCAGCCACCTAAACCAAACAAAACAGCACTTTCTCCTGCTTTTAGGGGCCACTAAGCACCTATAAAATATCCTACTGTAGCATTTTTAAGTTGCCAGGGCCTAGAGAATTCATCTAGTGATTTTGGCTGTGATTCATTCAGGCCAAAATTAGATTAGGTATCATCCTCAGAGTAGGAGTCTGCACTTCCATTTCTCTCTCAGTGTCCCTGCTGCCTTCCCTGGGAGAAACCTCCTGCTAGAAGTGGTGGGGCAAGTGGTTAGGTGAGATGCAGTGCACTTAAAATGGCCTGGAAATGCTGAAATGCATTCATTCATCTCTCCAACCATTTGCCTCTCCTCTTTCTACTGTGTTAAGAAGTAAATTCCTTTTCAATTTTGCTTATGCTCTCTGCCACACTTGTTGTGTAGGATTTCTTGTAGATTTATCCACAAAATGGATCTGTGGCCCACAAACTGGAGCCATTCCCTGTGACATTTGTGGGCTCATGTTCTGCTGTGTTGTTTCTGCATAGCTTTAAGAATAGAATTGAAGATGCTGTTAATTTTGTGAAATGAGCTTTCAAGCAGAAACCATGCAGAGTTCACTCTGGACCGTAGGTAAAGTGCACAATTGTTCTGTTGATTTTTCCAGTGGCTCTGATGAGCTTCTTCAGGGTGCAGCAAGCTCTCTGCTGGCTCTTTCCAGGTGCCAAGATCCTCACAGATCCATAGAAGATTGTGGTGACACTGTGCTTTTGCATGTGGAAGGATGTTTCTCTCTTTGACCCCAGCAGCAGACAGAGAACACAGCCTGGTCTTTCGGCAGATAATATGCCACATTCTTACTTCACAGTGCCTTTCAGAAATCTTTCAAACCTCCAGCTTTGAATTAGCAGCAGAAATTTGAAGATACATCCTCTAATGGCAACAATCATCCTGATTTCAGAGAAGGTAGGACTCAATGACCCTCAGAGGTCTCTTCCAGCCACCATCTCCTCAGCCATTTAAACCAGTCAATATTTGATGTCTTAGATTCAGGTCACTGAATGCAAGCATTGAAGGCCCAGCCTGTGTTAGTTGGGACAGCAAGGCTCTTTTTAGGCCATAGATAAAACTGAGCTGAACTTTTGCAGGAATTATCTGGTACAAGTTTTCTCAGGCATTAGTAGGAGGGAGAGATGCTTGTTTGGAAGCTCCCTAAAAGGCATGTCAGGGAGAGGGACCACAGGTCACTTCACCAGCAAGAGCAGCTGCTCTGCAGTAGAGCCCAGGCACCTCCTGCTTGTGGCAGAGGGACTTGCCAGAAAGGGAGGGTGNAGGGGGATCTGCCTTGTGGAAATGGTGAGTAAGGAGAATAGGTAGAGTGGTAGAGGGCAGTGGTGCATCCTCCTGCCCTTGTCCTCAAGGAAGGGAGTGTGCTGTGGGCGGAATGCACGCATGCACTCTGGGATGGGGCACTACACGGAGGTGTGGGGTGAGAGAGGAGGCAGCAGGAGGTCGTGTGGGGAATCCCTGAAGCTGAGAGAGGGCAGCCAGACTGTCAGGGATCTTCTGTGGTGAGCAGTGCCTCTTGCACTCGGATCTATGGAAGCAGCAAAGTGTACAACCCACAGGATGCTCAAGGGAAGGCTGGATGAGCATGTGTTGCAGTGGTGCAGCCCAACACCTTCTCCAGCTTTGGGCAAGAGGTGGGGAGAGTGTTTTCAGGAAAAAGAGATCTAATTCAAGAGTCACCTCTCTTCTCCTCCCTTCCCCCATTCTTTATGTTTATTTGTGCAGTCAGGTACTTGATAGGTGGTTTAATATATTCATTTTATGTATGCCAGGGCAGCTCCATCCCCGATTGAACTCCACTGAATCCAGATCATTATTAGAAAATTGCTTTATAAATAAGCCTGGACTGAGAGACACTTTCTATGTTAAGTAGAAAGCATTGTGCTTCTAGGGCTGCTGCATGTTTTCTTGAAACGCAAACACTGGCAGCAGGAACGTCATTGTTAAACTAATTAAAGTTTAAAGAGAGACCTTTATATGTACTAGTCTAGCTAATTTGTTGTCACAGGATCATAATTCATTAAATATATTTTCTATTGTTAGTTAAATCAATAGTGAGAAAAACAGAGCATATGGAATATGTCAGCTGATGAGTCAAGATGGAAGGAAACATCTTTACTGAGTCTTTAAGTTATGACTTTTTCTATAGTTCCCTTGAAGGTTGCAGTGTAAATAACAATGATGGACTTTGCCTGCAGATATCCTGCTATGCTGAGCTGGGGTACTTCCACTGTACAAAACCACTGGAAAACAATGTAAAGCAACTACTGCTTAGTGATAATTCAGGCCTCTGTATTGGAGACAAAATTTGGAGATGTAAATGGAGGACAAATTGATCACATGCCATGAAAGTTATGACAGTTTGATTTCAAATAGATGTGTGAAATGATTCATCCCAGGACACCCATACCTGTTTTCATCTCTGCATGTCTGTCCCATTCCTCTTGCAGGCATGGCTCAGCTGCTCCAGCAGCATCAGCTGAACTCCTGCACAATAGTACACAGTATTTAGAGAGAAAACAAAACAGATGCCAGCTGTGCTGCTCCACCCCAGATACTGCTTTGTCAGCACAGGAGCCACCTATGCACTGGCAACAAAAATATTGAAGACAAAGGCAGGGCAGATGGCTGAAGGCAGAAGCTACAGTGCAGTAGCAGGTGAATCATAGTTGTCAGGCCAATGTGGCATCCTTGAGCTCTGAATTCAGTTCTGGCAGTAGTTTATTTGTTGCCTTATTGGTTGTGTCAGCCTGCTGCATAGGGGAAATGTTTCTTGGTGTGCTACATCTCCTAATTCCCACCTGGGAGGCAGGTGGGTCTTTACCCAGGGGTTGGAAGAAAATGGAAATGATTACAGATTTTTGAAAGTAATTTTTATTCCTACACAAAGTCAAATCCTCATGAAAAGCCATCTTATAGGTACTGGGTACCAGTACTTCAGAGAGCACTGGTATGACATGGGTTTGGAGGAAGCTGAAGCTCCAGAGTTTTCTTGTATTTATATTTCACATCTGGCCAACCTGTTGTCTTTTCCTTGGCATGAATGGTTTTCTGGATTCCTTCAGGGATTCTTGCTTTTGAGTTTGAATGCCTGTCAGTAGCAGGGAAGAGGACGTTGACAGTCCGAATGCTCTTGGTCCTAGCAGGGGCAGACTCACGTTTTCCCTTTGACTGAGGCTGAATGAAGCTAGCAGTAATCTTCTGAACATTTGTTTGATAGGGGAACTGTCCCTGAGCCATCCTTTCAGAGCACGTAGCTGCCTATCTCACCTCCTTTCCTTATCAAATTAAAACAAGTGGTTCCGTGACTGCGGTGCTAATCAAGATGAGGGTCCTTGTGGATTTGTTCTCAGCAACTTATGCTCACTCTCTCTTTTCAACATCCCTGTTGTCTTTCTTGTGCCCCTTTTGCAACTGTTACTGCAATCAGTGCTTTAGGTCCTCCCAGCATCTTCTAAATGTCCTTTGTTTACTTTCTCCCCTCCCATGGTCTTAAGCAACCTCTCCTATCCAGTCTTTACACTGCCTGCATTTCTATTCCATATTTCCTTCCACCCCTTGGGACTGTGCAAGATTTGACAGCTCCAGTAGCTGGGCTGCAGCAGCACGAAGGGATTGCCTGCAGGATGCTACCAAAAAAACTGGTTGGCAAGCAAGACAACTAATGGGGAAGCTCTGGCTATACTGTACAGCAGAAGGGTGGAAATGGTCTCTTTTCTTTCCCAAACTTTGTGATTTCCCAAAGTTGTAAGATTTTAATATGTGTTTGATGCTGCCTTTTTGTCAGTTTTGGCTGGAGTCACACATGTTCTTCCATGTTTCTCGCAGAAAGGAGGGTAGATAAGCAGCCAAACAGCTTGAGGGTTTAAGCTTCTGGACTCCCTAAGACTTTGGGCTGCATAGGAGCATCACTTCTTTCTCTTATTGGTATTTTGTGTGTCATACTGATGTTTTGCCAGCATCCAGAAATCCTGATGAAGTCACGGAGGACCCAGTGTTCTATGCCTGGGGTATCCAAGAGTTTGTGTTTTTCCTCCTGATCCATCTTTCTGATATTTTTGTGCTGAAACGGCCAAACCATTTGTTTCTATATGGCAAAAACTTGTGGAAAATGTGTATAAATTGAAATAATTCATAAGGCCACCAAATAGAGCCTTGTTTTCTCAGTCTGAATCATGTTTTGCTTGGTGAATGCTTTGCTTTTCTCAGTCTGAATCATCTCTGCTTGGTGAATGCCTGAACCTAGATGTTGGCACAAATATATCTAGCCAGTAACTGCTGCTGGCCTGTGCCAAATAATAAAAGTTGTTTAAAGGACTGGCAAGTATTAGAACAAATAAAGCAATGACTTCATTGCAGTGCAGTTTAGTTTCTAAAGTATAGTTAGAAATACAACATGCTTATTAACAACCACAACAGTGAGTTCTAAAAGTTGCAATTGAAGAGATTGCTTCTCTTCAGAGATCTTGGAGAGTGTGCTATAACTTGGAAGCTGTCAGTGGAGAGAACCTTTTTTTACTAAAAAAGATGTAAAAGGTATACTAAAGAGAGTGTCTGATTCCTGATAGCTCTGTCAGACCTGCACATGATGGATGTGATTAGTACTGTCAAATATAGACACTGGGTAATGCTCTCTTTAACTAGCATTGAAGTGTGCCTCACATTAGCATGAACGAGAGCTGCACTTCTTAAGGGTAGAGGAGCAGAAGATGGCAAAATGGAGACTGTAAATGTGTGTCCAGCAGTAGAAGAACCTTCTCACTGCTTTAAGGCAACTGAACAATCAAATACTGTAAGATTGACTGGGCTTATGAGCCCAAGGAAGATTGGAGAAAGAGGGAAAAGTGCTTCTATCAGAGGAAGAATAAGATATTGGTAAATCAGTCACCTCATGTTGTAGGAACAGAACAAACAAGGAGACCTGAATGTTAGCTTTGCTTGGAATAAGGAGGGATGAATGCAAATTGCCAATAGAGGTTATTATCCAGTTTCACAGTATTTGCTCTTTTGCCTGCATTGATTACCGTAAGTTAGCCAACTAGAGCAATGCCAGCAGACATCCTGTGGTCCCACAGCGCCCGAGTGATGCCCTGGGAGCTGGTTTGTCTGTGCTGGAAAGCACCCACAGCATCTCTGCACTATGGGCACAGCTGCTGCTCTGCTGCTGGCACAGGGATTTTGCCTGCCTGGGGGTTCCTGACTGCATCTTTGGAAGGGCCAGAGCACTTTCCTGAGCATGCAGTGTCCCCTACCCTAAATCGTGGATTCCCCTTTAGGGCCACCATTCAACAAGGCTGGAGCTAAAGCAACCATTCAGTGAGAGCAGACCTTGAGCAGAACTAAACCTGCTGTGCCAGTGCTGTCCTCCCAACACCTGTTACTTTTCAGATAAAATGGATTGAGAAATTTTGCTCAAAATATTTTGCATTAAATTTGAAAGTAAACAAACATGGTTTGAGTTTAGAGTTGATAAAACACAAGAAATGCACATTGAAACTTACTTTCCTCATAGACCTTGCCACTGAAAAATGAAAGGAAAAATAAAGTAAGTTGTATTTTCTCACAAAAAAAAGCATTTTCTGACAAAACCTCATTCTTTAGAGAAAATTATTTTTCAACCAGAATTTTTGACTAGCTGAAGTTTCAAAATAAAAAAAGCAAAAATACAAACTTACAGTTGATTGTTTACTGCCCAGTAGCATATACTTCAGATGAAAAGTAAAAGCAACCTGCAGCACGTAGAAGAGGGATGGAACAAAAGCTGGAAGAAACTGACAGGCACAGGTTGAAGAATAATTCATCATTCAGCAACATAAGTTGGCAGATTTGTTGTGTAGTTGACCAGTATCCAAAACCTTTTGTATCTCCATTTTCACCCACAGTCTTTCATTCCAAATATTGCAAATTGTAGTTTAGAATTATTGCACTATCTATTTTGAAATTATTACTCCTCATACTTCTGAGGGACTTAAAAGGTCATGGAATGGTTTCATGGTCTCCCATGAGTCATGGTAGTTACAGAGGGGTTTTACAAATTCAAATCAATAAGGTTATGTTTCACCATAGAGTGGCAATCAAAAAAGGTTGTTACCCTGAAAAAGAGCACCCTTTATTAATAAAGATGTTCCTTGACTCAACAAAACTTCTCTTTCATCTTCTGGAGTTATATTTCAGTTAAAAGCCTCATTACCTGTATCAATATTAAAATTATTTTTCATTAGGCTAATATGTACATGTATATCATTAGCTAGGAGTAAAGGAGAGAAACCTCTTTGCCTGTTTCTCTCTGAAACAGAGACTCCTCTGTACCACCAGCACTAAAAGGAGAGGCCACATACAATGCAAACTCATAAGCAGAAGATAAAAAATACTGTAGCTAGCTGTGTCTTCTCAGAAATCCAGAGCAATGCAAAAGAATCTCCAGGCAACTATTTTGCTAAAAGAGCAAACCCTGAAGTTGCTTCTGCATGCAAGGATGAAATGTCACATCTGTTGTTCATTGATTAGAAGCCAAGGAAAGATGCAGAGCTCTTTCTTTTTCAATTTCAAGCCTTTCTGTGTAATGGTTGCTCACCTACCACATGAATGGCTTGTATTTTTAAATTCTTGCACAAAGTTCTTCATTAATCATCATCTCAATTTGGAACAAAAGATGGAAGGAGAAAAGAGGAGAAGGAGGAGAAGGAGAAGGAGAAGGAGAAGGAGAAGGAGAAGGAGAAGGAGAAGGAGAAGGAGAAGGAGAAGGAGAAGGAGAAGGAGAAGGAGAAGGAGAAGGAGGAGAAAAGGTAGCAAAGGGCTAATATGGAACTAAGAACTCCAAACCAGCTTAATCTCTCAAAAAGTAAATAAAAAAAAAGATATACATTCAATTCATGCTAGCAGGTGGAAGAAATAGGTGAGAAAAGAAATGCTATATGTTCCATACAGCAAAGCAGGAAAGCTGAGATTTCTTTAAAAACCCACAGCTAATTTAGGAATAGCAACCTGCTTAAGAAGTTTAAACCCTAGGAAACGTGAGGCTTTTGAGAGATTAGCAACATATGGAGAAAAATAAAAGCAGGAAAAATACTTGACAAAATTCTAGTGGTGAGTTTTGGAGAAAAAATACAAATAATTACAAATTATGTGAAAGGAAACAGAAACTGAAAATAAATGTTCACACATGTAACTTCTATTCCATGGAAGAGAAAATTGTGCTTTTTCACGATAAGATTCTTGTAAGCAGCAGCTTTAGCAGGCACACTGTGTAACTGCTGTCACAAGTGGAGCACCAGCTCTCGTGCTGCACACATCTGTGACCTACTGATGGTCCAGGGAGTACATTCCTTGGAAGGACAGCAGCTCATAAGGAGGCAGATTGTTTTCCAGATGTTTTAAAAGTTTCCAAAGAAAGCCAACAAAAACATAAAGTAAGAACAACTGAATCAGTTGTCCCGTCATAGATGTTCCTAGAAATCTCTCTCTGGAGCTGAAATGAAAACTTGGAAGAGTTATTCTGGCCAAGTTAGATGAAAGCTAACAGAGCTTCCAAAGTTCGTTTATTCCACAATGATTGTGCAAAAGAAAAATGAGTGCTTCCCTGTGGCTGCTAGTCTGAGCTAAAATGCATGTAAAACGGGGAAACAAATCCCTGGTGGGGAAATTATTTCTGGGGACAACTGGATGTTTCAGCTCTTTTCTGGCAGGGTCCTCAGAAAAAAAGAAAAAAAAAAGAAAAAACAAAAAGAAAAAACCCTCACATCTGTGCAATTTTAATGCACCATTTAGAAGGCCTCAGTTTACCACATTATTTGGGAAATGCTTTTTAAAAACTCTAATATTTCCCACAAATACATAATAAATGACATGAAACCATGGAGGAGAAAAATAATAGAAAAATGTTGCAATCAGAGGGTCTGGTAAGCTCCTGGACTGGATTCAAATTAGGAGTTTGAAATGCAGAAGACAAAAATATGAGTTCAAGGTTAAAGAAATAACCAATCTAGGAAAATGTAGCAGGGGAAAAAATAAAAAAAAGCTTAGAAGAGGATGCAAGTAGGTCTGATTACTAATATATCCTTATACATACATTAAAAAA